>JACEEZ010021784.1:42500-46037 GCA_016584305.1 Chionoecetes opilio | reverse complement strand
CTCTTCTCTCTCTCTCCCTCTTTTTGCTCACCCTCATCAGGTCTTGCTTAGTAACAAAATTAAGGGGAAATTATTTAAGCCAACATATCCTACTCTTATCCAATCATATTCCTAATAGAGCCTCGTTAATCGGGTGCATTTTAGCGTCACATCTGCCCCGGAAGGTACTAATGGCATTCTCGGAAAATTGAAGGAAAATAAAATAAGCTGCCGTTTATATTAGATGAAAAATTGCTAAAATGAAAAATGCTCTTGACTGACACGGGTGATTTATAATTTTGTGTCATTTTCAATTTTTCTCTCCTTTCTGATAGCTTAGAATAAATATATACAGTTATGCCTTGATTAAAAACTGTTATTTTTCCTTAGGTTATAATGTGGAAGGTAGTCAAATTAAACTCGATAAACTTCTGATAACTTAGTATAAATAAAAGTAGTTCTGCCTTGATTAAAAACTGTTATTTATATTTAGGTAACAATGTGAAAGTTAGTTCAAATTGAAGTCGATAAGCATTTCTGATAACTTAGAATATAGAAAAACTGCTATGCCTTGATTAAAAACTGTTATTTATATTTAAGTAACAATGTAAACGTTAGTCAAATTGAAGTCGATAAGCATTTCTGATAACTTAGAATATAGAAAAACTGTTATACCTTGATTAAAAACTGTTATTTATATTTAGGTAACAATGTGAACGTTAGTCAAATTGAAGTCGATAAGCATTTCTGATAACTTAGTATAAATAAAAGTAGTTCTGCCTTGATTAAAAACTGTTATTTATATTTAGGTAACAATGTGAAGGTAATCAAATTGAAGTAGAACTAATCTTTGTTATCCCCTTTTTTTGACCTTGGCCAGTCCTTTGTTATGAAAAAAAAAGAGAAAATAACACATTATAGTTTATAGATGAATTACTGTTTCTGTAGTTTAGTAGTTACTATGTAAATGTGTGTGTTGCTTTTATGCTCATGAATTTGTTTCGCTTCTATAATTATTCTCTCCTTTGTTATGTAAAAAAAAAATATATACAATAGTACGAAAAAATCAAAGAAGCATTGGCCAGATTATACGATAGATAGATGAAGAAAAAACCACGGATTGATGATTTGTCCTGCTCTTAATTGCCTCATTAGCTGCCTTAACGAGTAATGGATGCGATCAGTCACGTTTTGTATTTTTATCGCTTCCGCCTTCAGCATTTTGATTTTTTTTTTATGATGCAAATATGAATGCGAGTAATCAAAGAACAATACGTGCTACACAACATAGGATGAATGATGTTGATTTACGCTTTTTTACTATCTCTCTCTCTCTCTCTCTCTCTCTCTCTCTCTCTCTCTCTCTCATCTCTCTCTCTCTCTCTCTCTCTTCTCTCTCTCTCGTCTCTTCTCCTCTCTCTCATCTCTCTCTCTCTCTCTCCTCTCTCTCTCTCTCTCTCCTCTCTCTCTCTCTCTCTCTCTCTCTCTCTCTCTTTCTTTCTTTCACTCTTAATGGATGAAACTTTTGCTCACATTTTGGCATTTTGTTTTCCATATCATGTCAGCTTTTTTATTGTACACAAATATTCTCTCTCCTCTCTCTCTCTCTCTCCTCTCTCTCTCTCTCTCTGCTCTCTCTCTCTCATCTCCTCTCTCTCTCTCTCTCTCTCTCTCTCTCTCTCTCTCATCTCTCATCTCTCATCTCTCATCTCTCATCTCTCATCTCCCCTCCTCTCTCTCTCTCTCCCCTCTCTCTCTCTCTCTCTCTCTCTCTCTCTCTCTCTCTCTCTCTCTCTCTCTCTCTCTCTCTCTCTCTCTCTCTCTCTCTCTCTCTTTTATTTATACAGTAGTTATATATAAAATTTAATTAAAACTGATTACATTAAGGCAGTGAAGTGTACATTTAGTTTACTACTCTTTTTTCTCTCTCTCTCTCTCTCTCTCTCTCTCTCTCTCTCTCTCTCTCTCTCTCTTCTCTCTCTCTCTCTCTCTCTCTCTCTTTTCTCTCTTCTCTCTCTCCTCTCTCTCTCTCCTCTCTCTCTCTCTCTCTCTCTCTCTTTCAAACTCTAACTCTCACTCTCTCTTAGCTTGATTTGTTTTCTCGATATATTTAACTTTTATTAAATGTACCTGCCCTTAATCAGCATTCATCTGTGTCTGTCTGTCTGTCCATCTATCAGTCTGTCTAATTATCTTTCGATCTAATTTCCCTGTATCTCTCTCACTCTCACACACTCACCCTCACACACACACACACACACACACTCTCACACTCACTCACTCTGTTTCTCTCTCTATCTCCCTCCATCTTTCTGTCTCTAACTCTATAACTATCTCTAACTCTCTCTAACTCTCTGTAACACACCCTTTCATTGTATCTTTCCAGCTGAGTCTCAAGGATGCTATGAAGGCCAAAGCGCGTCTATCCATCACGGGCGGGAAGGACTTAGATAATGGACGTGTGAGCTCTCAGGTTTACTCGCTTACTACAATCTTACCCGACCAACTAGCCCAATCCCGCCAACCCGCCCAAGCCTGCCAAGCCTGCTCCTCTACCTCCACCCCAGTAGACTCACGCACATCAGCATGCCAACTGCTTTAAGTATGCTTTTCTGTTGAGTTCGTTGAGTTAGATTTTTTGGTGTAGATGTAGTAGTTTGTTTTTCTCTTTTTTGTTATTTTTTGCAGATGTTTTTTTTTTTTTTTTTTTTTTTATCTGTGATTCATTGCGTTAAATCTTTTGATATTGATGTAGCGGTTTCTGGTTTACTCCTTTTTGCTATTTTTGGGGATTCATTTATCTATTTTTTGTTTTGTCTCTATTGAGTTCTTTGTGTTAATTATTTTTATGCAGATGTATTTTTTTTTTTTTTCTGTTCTTTTTTTTTCTATTTCTGCAGAATTTTTTTGGGAAAGTGATTTTTTAGTCTATTTTTGTATCTTTTTTGTGTTGCTCTTTTTCAGGTTGTTTTCTTATTGCTGTTGTTTCCGAGAGTTGTTTTTGGATATGCATGTTTTTTTTGTATTGTAGTTTGTTTTTAGTGTTTTAGAATTTATTGTTTTGTTTTTAGAATTAGTGTTTTTGTAGTGTAGTAGTTAGTATGTAAATGTGTTTGTTGTTTTTATGCTTCTGAATGTTGTTTTGCATTTATAATAATTCTCTTCTTCTGCATTTCTATACCACAGACGAAAAAAAAGGCAGCATTTACCATTCTTTTTATTACGTTGTGTTTTCAAGCAATATTTTGACGGAATTGCTATTTATTTGCAAGTTATTTTCTCGTATATGAAATTTTTTATATTTTTGTTATAGCACGCACGCCCGCACACGCACACGCACACGCACACGCACACGCACACGCACACCACACGCACACGCACACGCACACACACACACACACACACACACACACACACACACACACACACACACACACACACACACACACACACACACACACACACACACTAAATCTACGTCTGCTCATTTACTTATTCGATGTTTGCTTGTAACTTGTGTGTGTGTGTGTGTGTGTGTGTGTGTGTGTGTGTGTGTGT
>JACEEZ010021784.1:30000-37500 GCA_016584305.1 Chionoecetes opilio | reverse complement strand
GTCTGTGTCTCTCTCTGTCTGTCTGTCTGTGTCTCTCTCTGTCTGTCTGTCTGTCTGTCTGTGTCTCTCTCTATCTGTCTGTCTGTCTTTATATCTCCGTCTCACTCTTTCACACTCTTTCTCTGTCTCCCCCCCTCTCTCTGTCTCCCCCCCTCTCTCTTTTCCCCCCCCCTCTCTCCTCTCCCCCCCCCCCCTCTCTCTCTTCTCTCTCTCTCTCCCCACTTCCTCTCCTTTTTCCCCCCACTCTCTCTCTCTCTTCTCTCTCTCTCTCTCTCCCCTCTCTCTCTCTCCCCTTCTCTCTTTTCCTCTCTTTTCTCTCTCTTCTCCTCTCTCTCTCTTCTCTCTCTCTCTTCTCTCCTCTCTCCTCTCTTTTCTTTTCCTCTCTCTCTATCTTCTCCCCTCTCTCTCTAATGATGTTCCTTTGCCAGTATTCCCCGATTTTTCCACTTTTTATTTTCCCCCTCAATCCCCGGGCCTTCTCCCTCTCTTTGGGCACTACCTCCTCCCCTTCTCCCCTCCTTTTCCTCTCCTCCTCCCTTTTCCCTCTTTCCTCCTCTCTCTATGTGTCTTTTCACAAGGTATCAGTAGAGCTCTCAAGAAATCTCCTTCCCGTCGCCACCCCTTTCCCCCATAATCCCCCTACTTTAGTCCCCCCTCTTCCTACTTCCCTTATCCCCCCCTTCTTCCTCCTCCTACTCCATTCAGAGCTAGGTACACCTTTACTCTCTCTCTCTCTCTCTCTCTCATCTCTCTCCTCTCTCTCTTCTCTCTCTCTCTCTCTCTCTCATTGTGATCGTCTTTAGCATTCTCTTCCTTTTCTCTTTTTTCATTGGCATTGTGTTGATTTCTTGCTTTTCTTTGTCGATTTTCCTGTTTATATATGGTTTTTTCTTCTTCATTCTCCTGTTTATCCTCTGTATCGTCTCCCGTCTTTCTTATCTCCGTTTCTTCCTTATTCTTTCTTTCGTTTGTTTATCGTCTTCTTCTTGCATTATTATCTCGTATTTCCTTTCTGTCCTTCATACGACATAAATTTTCTCTCTCCTTCGCTTTCAATCTCTTTACATAATATTTTCTTCCTTATATCCTTCCTCTTTATCTTCCTCTCTATCATTCTATAATCTTTTCTATCCTTATATCCTTCTTCCTCGCTTCCACTTTCATTCTCTTTACCTAATATCTTCTTCCTTATATCCTTCCTCTTTCTCTTCCTCTTTCTCTTCCTCTTCCTCTTTCTCATTCTATAATCTTTTCTATCCTTATATCCTTCTTCCTCGCTTCCACTAACATTCTCTTTACCTAATATCTTCTTCCTTGTATCATTCCTCTTTCTCTTCCTTAGTTTCTTTCTCTATCTTATCTCTTCTTCCTTATATGCTTCCTTCTTCTCTTCCTCTCCTCCTCACCTTTATTCTTTGCTTTCCATAATTATTTCTTCTTATACCTATTTCTTCTTTATTTCTTCTTTCTTCTGTTGTTCTTGTTTTTTCTTCTTCTTTCTCTATATATACGTACTTCTTCCTTCTTCTTTCTTTATATCCTTCCTTCTTCTTCTTTCCTATATCCTTCCCTCCTTCTTTTTCCTTATATCCTTCCTTCTTTCTTTCCTTATATCCTTCCTCCTCCTCTTCCTATCTTCCTCATTTTCATTCTGTAATCTCTTTCTTCCTTATATCCTCCTTCCTTCCTTCTCCTCTTCTTCCTCCCACTCACCTCACCTGACTGCTCCCTAGGTAATTAGTCCCCAGGTAATTATGTGCTTCAAAACATTGTGATGGGCGAGGAGGGGGGCGAGGGGGCGGAGGGGGGGTTCCAACGCGACTTGATTTCAATTAGCAGTTTCTAAAGGCGCCGTGACGCGGTCTCTCACATGCGAGTGACAGGACGCACAAAAGCTTACCTTGGAACCCCTGCACTAAATCCATTCCCTCAACCCAGTCCCTGTATTCACAACACATAGTTCTCTCTCTCTCTCTCTCTCTCTCTCTCTCTCTCTCTCTCTCTCTCTCTCTCTCTCTCTCTCTCTCTCTCTCTCTCTCTCTCTCTCTCTCTCTCTCGCTCCCTGTCCTATTTGTCGTCTCCTTCACATCATGTCTGGCTTTATGTCTCTCTCCCCCTTGTTCTCTCTCTCTCTCTCTCTCTCTCTCTCTCTCTCTCTCTCCCCTCTCTCTCTCTCTCTCTCTCTCTCTCTCTCTCTCTCTCTCTCTGCCCTCCCTGCTCTCTATTATCTTTACTCTGCTCTCTTCTCTGTGTCTCTCTCTCTCTCTGCTCTTCATCTCTCTCTGCTCTCTGCTCTCTGCTTTTTCTCTATCTCAATGCGAGGGTGGGTGTAGGTGTGGGTGGGGTGCGGGTGCGGGTTGGGTGCGGGTGTGGGTGCGGGTGTGGGTGTGGGTGTGGGTGTGGGTGTGGGTGGGCTGTGGATAACGTGAGCGTGGATTCAACGTAAATATGGCATGGCAAGAGAACCTCCGCGCTGGAAAATATTATTGCATCGTGATGTTTGTGTTCAGTCTCTGGCAGCTGAGTTCTGAAACGTAGCCGTCAACCCTTTATTGTTGCTGCTACTGTTGTTGTAGTCATGGTAGTTGTTGTTATTGTTGTTGTTATTGGTGTTGTTTTCTTGACGACGTGATTTTTTTTTTTACGGTTGGTGCAGTTTTTTTTTTTTTTTTTTTTTTCCGCTTGATTTTTTGTGTGATAAGAATTTTTTTTTTTACTACGCAGTGTCTTTTTATTTTTGGAGTTTTCACAATGGCATGCAATAAGACGATGCTATTTTGCTTTTATATACATATGTATCTATTTATTCCGCCTTATTTTCGCGTTTTTTTTATATATTTCGATGTGGCCCAAATGAAAAAATGTAAAATAACGTAACATCAATGAAAAGTTTAAAGCAAATAATGGAAAAATTAATGCGACATGACATGTTTTTTCACGTCAATGAACTAAGTGATGGGAGGAAGGAGTGGTGTTTCTTTTTTCTTCTTTTCTTATCTTCTTTTTTTAGCTTATATTTTTCTTTTAGCTTTTTTTTGCTTTCTAAATTTGCCTGCGTGACGTCATTGCGGCAATTTTCGTTCCTTTAGGTTTGGTGACGTCACTTTGGATCGCCGCCAAGCTGGTTAAAAGTAGTGATTTGTGTTGCTTCTTAAATTAGCATACACTTAACGATGATAATAGTAATAATAGCAAGGATGATAATAGTAATAATGGCAACGATGATAATAGTAATAATAGCAACGATGATAATAGTAATAATGGCAACGATGATAATAGTAATAATAGCAACGATGATAATAGTAATAATGGCAATGATGATAATAGTAATAATAGCAACGATGATAATAGTAATAATGGCAACGATGATAATAGTAATAATGGCAACGATGATAATAGTAATAATAGCAACGATGATAATAGTAATAATAGCAATGATGATAATAGTAATAATGGCAACGATGATAATAGTAATAATGGCAACGATGATAATAGTAATAATGGCAATGATGATAATAGTAATAATAGCAACGATGATAATAGTAATAATGGCAACGATGATAATAGTAATAATGGCAACGATGATAATAGTAATAATAGCAACGATGATAATAGTAATAATAGCAATGATGATAATAGTAATGATGGCAACGATGATAATAGTAATAATGGCAACGATGATAATAGTAATAATAGCAACGATGATAATAGTAATAATAGCAACGATGATAATAGTAATAATGGCAACGATGATAATAGTAATAATAGCAACGATGATAATAGTAATAATGGCAACGATGATAATAGTAATAATAGCAACGATGATAATAGTAATAATGGCAACGATGATAATAGTAATAATAGCAACGATGATAATAGTAATAATAGCAACGATGATAATAGTAATAATGGCAACGATGATAATAGTAATAATGGCAACGATGATAATAGTAATAATGGCAACGATGATAATAGTAATAATAGCAACGATGATAATAGTAATAATAGCAACGATGATAATAGTAATAATGGCAACGATGATAATAGTAATAATAGCAACGATGATAATAGTAATAATAGCAATGATGATAATAGTAATAATGGCAACGATGATAATAGTAATAATAGCAACGATGATAATAGTAATAATAGCAATGATGATAATAGTAATAATGGCAACGATGATAATAGTAATAATGGCAACGATGATAATAGTAATAATAGCAACGATGATAATAGTAATAATAGCAATGATGATAATAGTAATAATAGCAACGATGATAATAGTAATAATAACAATGATGATAATAATAAGAATAACAATGATGATGATAATAAGAATAACAATGATAATGAAAAGAAGAGAAAGAGGAATATATGGTTCTTTCTATAAGTAAAGAAATAATTGGCATGAAAGATGAGAGAAAGCTAATAGTATGATGATAAAGATGATGATAATAGTAATAATAGCAATACTAATTAGAAGAGGAAGATTATTAAGTACCTTCTATAAGTTAAGGAATGATTGGCATGAAAGAAACTGAAATCACAAAACTTAATCAAATAAAAAAACTTAACGATGATGATAGTAATAAATAATAATAACGACAATAATGATGATAGTAATGATAACAATAATACTGAGAAGAGGAAGAAGAATATTAAGTACCTTCTATAAGTAAAGGAATGATTGGCATGAAATAAACAAAAATATCTACAAATATCATCCTTCAACAATATTACTACAGCATAAAATAACAATGATAATAATAATGAGAAGAAGAAGAAGAAAAAATATATAAAGTACCTTCTATAAGTAAAAGAAGGATTGGCATGAAATAATAGTAAATTACTACAAATTGAACTCTTAACAAAATTACTACAGTATAAAAAAACAAGAAAATGGAGAAAAACGCCTCGCCGTAAGTCTACAAAATTCCTATAATCAAGAAAAAAAAGTTTTGCCGTAAAACTTACTTAAGATTCTCAACACGGCGCGATATTGACCCCAAGGCTTCCTCCTCCTCTTCCTCCTCCTCTTCCTCCTCCTCCTCCTCCTCCTCCTCCTCCTCCTCCTCCTCCTCCTCCTCCTCCTCCTCCTCCTCCTCCTCCTCCTCCTCCCCCTCCTCCTCGTTCTGGCTCTCATCCGTACAAGTCACATTCACACTCATATCATATTCCTTGCACCTCCTCCTCCTCATAATACCGCTCCTTATATTCATCTTCCTGTTCTTCACGTTCCTTCCTCCTGCTCCTCTTCCTCATCCTCCTAGCCGAGCCGAAACGGGGGTGGGGAGAGGGGAAGGCAGGGGGTGGATGGGGGGAGGGAGAGGGGGCAGGAGGGGTTGGTTGGTTGGGGGGGGGGGCAGGAAGCGAGTTCATTCAAATTGGGAGTGTAAATATTTGTCCCAGCCGAGATTGGCCTCTCAGCAAGATTTGAAGCTAGCGATGGGTAATGAGAAGGAGGAGGAAGTGAAATTGTGTCAGTAAAAATAGAATGTGTAGGTATTTTGTGGAATAAGAAGAAGAGTAAGCAGAGTTTTAGGTGGATAACTAAAGGGATATAGAAAAGAATAAGAAAGGAGTGCATGTAATATTGGAAAAGAAGTTAAATTGTGTCAGTAAATATAGAATGTGTAGGTATTTTGTGGCGTAAACAAAAAGTAAGCTGAGTTAGAGGGGATAACAAAAGATATATAGAAAAGAAATTGTAAGGAGTGCATGTGTTAATGTAAAAGAAGTTAAAGTGTGTTAGTAAATATAGAATGTGTAGGTATTGTGTGGCGTAAGAAGAAAAATAAGCAGAGTTATAGGTGGATAACTAGAGAAATATAGAAAAGAAATAGTAAGGAGTGCATGTGTTAATGTAAAAGGTAAATATAACGCGAGGGAATCATTATGACGAGGTGTAAGGAAGGGAAGAAAAAAGGAAGAAAAAAGGAAGGCATCATAGAACGGGGGAACAGCGGAGGGAGGAGTAAAGGAAGGGGGGAGGGAAGGAAGAGTAAAGGAAGGAAGGAAGGGGGGAGGGAAGGAGTGAGGAAGGGGGAGAAGGGGTAAAGGAAGGGGGAGGGAAGGAAGAGTGAGGAAGGAAGGGGGAAGGAGTGAAGGAAGGGGGGAGGGAAGGAGTGAAGGAAGGGGTAAAGGAAGAGGGGAGGGAAGGAAGAGTAAATGAAGGAAGGGGGGAAGGGGAGAAGGGGTAAAGGAAGGGGGGAAGGGGGAGAAGGGGTAAAGGAAGGGGGGAGGGGAATAAGTAAAGGAAGAGGGGGTGGAGAGGATGCTTTATGGCGGATGTAAGATCTAGTTTGGCTTGAAGGAAAAGAGGCGTAATTGGAAGAAGAAAATGATCCATGCTGGCAGGAAGGGTGGAAAGGAGGATAATTTGAGGAAAGAAAGGATTTAGGAGGACGGGAAAGAGGCAGAAGGGAAGGATGGGTTGAGGGGGAACGGCAGGAGTGGAAGGGGAAGGAAGGCAGGAGGGGAAGGGGGAGGAGGGGAAGGAAGGTAGGGGGGAGAAGGGGAAGAGGAGGGAAGGTAGGGGGAAGGAAGATAGGGAGGAGGAAGATAGGGAGGAGGAGGGGAAGGGGAAGGAAGGTAGGGAGGAGGAGGGAAAGGGAGGTAGGGGGAAGGGGAAGGGGAAGGAAGGGAGCAGGAGGGCAAGAAGGGTAAGGGGATCAACATACTCTGGAATCTCCCCTGTAAAAAAAAAACCAGGCGAATATTAAAATTCCTTCCCGCACTTACGAGTAATGAAGCGACGAGGCCGATAATGAGGCGACGCGCTCATCATGTTTGTGGCCTTGGAACATCCTAAGGCCGCCTTGTGCCCTGGGGAACAGCAAAGGCATGTAGTAGAGGCGTGGCCGAGAGTATACACGCAGGGGTCAAGGAGAACAAGAGTATTTAGGAGGTGTATATACGCAGGTGCACGGATAGGTCTTAACCCCTTGAGGCCCAGAACGTATTTCCCATTGTAATTTGGCTATCATGAGTTTCTTTTAATGAATGTAATTAATATTTTATTGATATGACTTGTTTAGTACCCTTGTCCACTACCTCATTTGGTATATCAAGCTACTTTTTGTAATTTTATGGCTAACACACGATTATGCAAAGGAAAAATCTGGGCGTGAAGGGGTTAAGAGGGCCAGGTGTTTAAGGCAAAAAGCAGGTGAGGTAGGTGTCTGACCGGCCCCCTTCCCCGCCTCTGCCCCTACAGTTCTACGCCCCCGCCAGCCAGATTCTTGACGGCGACGTTCTCCACGCCAACACGCACACCCAGGTCTGACGGCGGCCGCGCGGCTCTCCCTGCCCCACGCCTCAGCTCCAGCTCCTGCATAGTGGGCCCCAGCCAGACCAGCACTGCGCCCAGTCCTACATGCACTCATACGGCGTACAGGACCAGCGGCGTCCCTCACAGGCCTCGCTGAGCATCACATATGGCTCGGTCACGTCTCAGCCGCTGCTCGGACCCGGACAGACACCATCATGTCAGTCCTT
>JACEEZ010021784.1:22500-25000 GCA_016584305.1 Chionoecetes opilio | reverse complement strand
ATTAAGGTGAGCACATGTGTTGATTGACAGGTTAAGAGTGGATTGGACAAGGGGAAGGTGAGGGACAGGTGTGGAAATTAAATGGGTTAATAGTAGAAATGGTAGTTTTTGTGTGTGATAACAACTGAAATTTCCCGTTTTTTAAAGTTTTTGTCAGGGAAAATGGTCAAAATAGTATTGTTTAGAAGGGAAAAAGGGTCGAAATGTTAGTCTGTCAGTAAGGATAGTCTATAGAAGAAATGGGTAAGCGTGTGTGTGTGTGTGTGTATGATTTTCCTGAAGGTGAAGTGCATAGGTGTGTTCAGGGGTCCGATGGGCCAGAGATATACACGATTTCGTTTGGATGTGTTTTTATTTTCTATTCAACCTTTTTGTAAATATTTAAAGTTTGTGTTATATATGATGGAAAAATATAATCGAATATTCATGTTGTAAAGGGAACCCTCCAGTAGGTAATATTAATTAAATTTATCCCTTTCATCGCTCAATACTTCAGTGTTTGTTAAAAAAATGTAATTGAATTCGTATTTTTTCCCACGTAATATAGATATGATACGTTTTCCCAAATTACCAGCTTTTGATTTTTAGTTTTTTTTTTCTGGTGTTTGTTAATAACAGTCTAGACTCGCTTTGTTTGGATCGGATTTAAGGAGATTTTCTGTATTTTTTTCACTTCTTCATGACATGACTAGTAAATTTTCACAAAGGGTCACAATATGCAGTTTCAAATCTCAAAATTCAGTTCTTCGGAGGT
This sequence comes from Chionoecetes opilio, assembly GCA_016584305.1. Lineage (NCBI taxonomy): Eukaryota > Metazoa > Arthropoda > Malacostraca > Decapoda > Majidae > Chionoecetes > Chionoecetes opilio. The sequence goes on along the minus strand of JACEEZ010021784.1, from coordinate 24,246 downwards.
AAAAAAATTTAATCCCTCAGAATTTCCATTGCCTCAAGATAAAGAATTATTGTTTTGAAATTTATCACAATATATTTTTTTTAAACATTCCAAAAATTCAATTCCTTGGTGATACACGTACATTCTTGTCTCTCTTTTGTTCTCCTTTTCTCATTCTTTCTACACATCCTTGAATACAACATTTCTTTCCTTCACGAGGCGGAACATGCAGCATTTCCCCACCATAACGAAGTGTAGCAAATTCTTTATAGTTTTATCGTATCCATAACCCAGCACGCACAGGTATCGGCAGGTATTTTCTGGGTATTCTGGGCAGGTATTTATATTTCTGCCCCTAAAGTAAGTGTTGGCATCTCAGTTTCTCCCTCGTGAGCCACAGGACTGCAGGTTCCCTCGTGTTTGTCGCCGCTCATTGCAGAGAATCTTTGTAAACCAGTGAATTTGTAGATGAATAAAAAAAGAACAAGGATTTCATTTCATTAGAGTACCTTCATTACTCTTCTCTCTCTCTCTCTCTCTCTCTCTCTCTCCTCTCTCTCTCTCTCTCTCCTCTCTCTCTCTCTCTCTCTCTCTCTCTCTCTCTCTCTCTCTCTCTCTCTCTCTTATTTTCTTTCCCTCTGCACAAATCCCAGAATATTTCCTCTATTATAACAGTTGCACATTATTTCGAGTCTCTCTCTCTCTCTCTCTCTCTCTCTCTCTCTCTCTCTCTCTCTCTCTCTCTCTCTCTCTCTCTCTCTCTCTCTCTCTCTCTCTCTCTCTCTCTCTTCTCTCTCTCTCTCTCTTTATAATAGTGAATAAGATAGGCAGCTTGAGAGTTAAGTAATGATCGCTCCTCGTCCTCCCTCTCACCGGTAATTAATCAAGGTGATGTAAACACGGTGACACAGGTAAAAATTCTCCTTTACATTGTTTACAGAATTTTTTTTATCCGCTAATGTATTATCGGGTAAGTGGATGTGTGTGTGTGTGTGTGTGTGTTATCTCATTTATCATTGCTTCCTCATTTATTTTAGTTTATTATGGTTATTTATTTTGTATTCCTATTTGTTATTTTATTGTTTTGTTATTGTATTTTCGTTTCGTTATTTTCAGGAACCACGAGATTTGAGTGTTTTTGAGGATGACATCGAGATTTAAGAAGGTAAAGATTTTTTTTTTCTCTCTCTCTCTCTCTCTCTCTCTCTCTCTCTCTCTCTCTCTTCTCCTCTCTCTCTCTCTCTCTCTCTCTCTCTCTCTCTCTCTCTCTCTCTCTCTCTCTCTCTCTCTCTCTCTCTCTCTCTCTCTCTCTCTCTCTCTCTCTCTCTCTCTCTCTCTCTCTCTCTCTCTCTCTCCTCTATCTCAACAATTTTATACAGTTTCATTATACGTCTTTATTTTTTTGCTTTAATATTGGACGCTGGTTTGTGTGTGTGTGTGTGTGTGTGTGTGTATGTGTGTGTGTGTGTGTGTGTGTGTGTGTGTGTGTGTGTGTGTGTGTGTGTGTGTGTGTGTGTGTGTGTGTGTGTGTGTGTGTGTGTGTGTGTGAGTGAACTTTTATGCATTTATTTAAGTTAAATTTTATGATTTGTATTATTTTGTGTTTTTTTCATTTTATTTCAGTATAAATACAACGAATTTCAAATAGCAATCTGAGGAACACAGGAAGTGGTGAGTGTTATTTTTTTATCGTGAGTAGAGTTGCTTATGTGTGCTGCGGAGTTATACTTCTACAACAGGTAAGAACGGTGTATTTAATGTCAGTTT
>JACEEZ010021784.1:12500-17500 GCA_016584305.1 Chionoecetes opilio | reverse complement strand
GCACCTATTTTGTTATCAGTGTTTGCTCTCCCTTTAGTTGCATCCCAGGTGTTTGGCTTAAAGGCTAATGGGGGATTGGATTATAGGGTCAATGGGGACGTAAGAACATAAGAAAATAGGGAAGCTACAAAAGGCTGTGAGATCTACATGTGGTGGTTCATGTAGGGATGTATTTTTCTTGTGTTTTTACTTTCTGAACACTTTAATAAACCTAACCTAACGTAAAGCATCCTAACTTAACTTTTTTTCTCAATGAGCACTTGAAGATATAAACCTAACCTAACGTAAAAATCCTAACCTAACTTTTTTTTTCAATGAGCACTTGAAGATATAAACCTAACCTAACGTAAAGCATCCTAGCCTAACCTTTTTTTTTATCTATTTCACTTAACTGGCGCATTTCATTTGGCCGAATACGCCTTTAGTTGAGCGAAAAAAACGTATCATTTAGGCGCTAGGTATTACTTCATTTGGGCGATAAATTAAGCTCCATTTTGACGTATTCGACACTCACTTGGGCGAAAGAAACATGACACACTTCACTTAACATGAACTACACTTCCCCGTCATGTCTGTCAAATCACCAGCGGCAATTAATCAAGGGCGCCACATATGAAGGAGTTTGAATAGAAAGTCTTCATCTTTAACACGAACGCATTAACCTTTCGCTAAATCAATTCTCACCTTAAGCATTAATCCCTTCACTTCCAGATCTTTCATTTGCTATAAAAAAATAATCTGTTGTCGAGCCATAAAATCACGAAAAATAACATAATATACCAAATTAGCTACCGTAGATAACAGTTAAGTCGCCAGGACAACTTTTTTTTCTGTTTACAGACGTGTGGTGGCGTTAATACTTTCATTTCTACATCCATGATTTCAGGAAAGTTAGAAGGGGCTATCTGGAGAGTCTGTGTCATTTTGTGTCTTCATCTGTGTCATAGTATGGTTATAAATAAACAAATTACAAAAATATCTACAAAGTGGCTATCAACTAAGAGTCTATTTAGTATATCTAAGAGTCGTCATCAAGTGTTTATTTACTGAGTGTCGTACCGCTGTCGTCGTCGCCCGAAAAAAAAAATGCGTAGCGAAATTTGAAACCGTATATACTTACAGATACAAAGCATAAAACAAAGCTGAAACAGGGTAGATTAAGTCATGATGTATGGTATATCAGTCATGATATAAACTACTGTGTATCATCTTCAGTGGCACATAAAAATCAGTAGTGATGCTATAATTCGTAATATTTGGCGCCTGGCGACTTCACTGCAGGTGGCGACTTTACTGTTATCTACAGTAGTGGACAAGGATACTAAGCAGGTAATATCTATAAAATATTGATTATATTGATTAAAATCGTCTTATGGTACGCAAATTCCAATGAAAATAACGTTCTGTACCTCAAGGGGTTAACCAGGTAATTTATACATGAAATTCACAAACACATCCTTCGTTATGTCAAGAGAAAAGATTGAAAAGAAATAAAATAATAATAACAGATAATTCGAGATAAAAATGAACACCCTATTTCTGTTTTTTACGCCTCGCTAACCTAACCTAAAGTATATATCATTCTGGGGTCGTATCCATCATTCTGGGTTAGTATTCATGTATTAATAACAAGAAGGATAGGGAGGGAAGGCAAGGGAAAGGGAGATTGTATCGATAAATAGAATAGGTCAATGGAAAAGGAACCTTGTTATATATTCCATGAAGGCTGATTATGAGATACGAGTAACCTTTGTCTACCTAACCTACTATCTTCTACCAACCTCCTCTTCTTCTTCTTCGACCTCCAACCTTCAGAAGATGCAAAACAAAACATGAGTAACTTTTGCCTACCTATCCAACCTCCTCTTCTTCCTCTTCAACCTCCTACCTTCGGAAGAGAAAAATACAAGATTAAATTTTGCCTACCTAACCAACCTCCTCTTCTTCTTCAACCTCCAACCTTCAGAAGATGAAAAACAAAACACGAGTAAATTTTGCTTACCTATCCAACCTCTTCTTCAACCTCCAGAAGATGAAAAACAAAACACGAGTAAATTTTGCTTACCTATCCAACCTCTTCTTCAACCTTCAGAAGATGAAAAACAAAACACGAGTAAATTTTGCTTACCTATCCAACCTTCTTCTTCAACCTCCAGAAGATGAAAAATTTACACGAGTGATTTTTGTCTCCTTAACCAACTTCTTCCTCTTCTTCAACCTCCAACCTTCAGAAGATGGAAAAAAAACCACGAGTAACTTTTGCCAACCTATCTAACTTCCTCTTCCTCCTTCAGAAAAGAAAATACAATTCTTCATCGTAATTTTCTTCGTTGGTTTAATTCCCTTCGTGCCCGTAGGGAAATCTGACACCTCGGGCGCCTTGTGTTAGTGGTGTGTTTTGTGGTATCAGCGTCCCTAGCGTTCATCTTTGTTCTCTACCTCCCTCTTCCCTCCCTCTCTTGTCTCTCCCTCTTCCCTCCCTCTCTTGTCTCTCTCTCTTCCCTCCCTCTCTTGTCTCTCCCTCTTCCCTCCCTCTCTTGTCTCTCTCTCTTCCCTCCCTCTCTTGTCTCTCCCTCTTCTCTCCCTCTCTTGTCTCTCCCTCTTCCTCCCTCTCTTGTCTCTCTCTTCCCTCCCTCTCTTGTCTCTCCCTCTTCCTTCTCTCTCTTGTCTCTCCCTCTTCCCTCCCTCTCTTGTCTCTCTTCTCTCCTCCTTCTCTCTTGTCTCTCCCTCTTCCTCCTTCTCCTCTCTTGTCCTCTCTCCTCTCTTGTCCCTCCCTCCTCTTGTCTCTCCCTCTCCCTCCTTCTCCTCCCTCTTGTCTCTCTCTTCCTCCCTCTCTTGTCTCTCCCTTTTCCCTCCCTCTCTTGTCTCTCCCTCTTCCCTCCCTCTCTTCCCTCCCTCTTCCCTCCCTCTACCTCCCTCTCTTGTCTCTCTCTTCCCTCCCTCTCTTGTCTCTCTCTTTTCCCTTCCTCTCTTGTCTCTCCTCTTCTCTCCCTCCCTCTCTCCTCCCTCTCTTCTTCCTTTTCTCTCCCTCTCTCTCTTGCTCTCTCTTCCTCTCTCCTCTCCTTTCTCTCTGTCTCCTCCCTCTCTTGTCTCTCCCTCTTCCCTCCCTCTCTTGTCTCTCCCTTTACCTCCCTCTTCCCTCCCTCTCTTGTCTCTCCTTACCTCCCTCTTCCCTCCCTCTCTTGTCTCTCTCTTCCCTCCCTCTCTTGTCTCTCCCTCTTCCCTCCCTCTTCCCTCCCTCGTGTCTTCCTCTTCGGCAGACCACAACACCGCACCAGCAGTACTAACATTACAAGACCAGGCTGCGGCTTGTCTTAATTACATTACTACGTGTTTTACTCTCCTACATTTTGGCTTTTGTGGGTGTTTACTCTGCAATTTACTAGTGGGCTGGTCCGCTCTCTTTCTCTTTCTCCCCATCCTTCTCTTTTCCTTGGTCATCTCTTATTCTCTTTCTCTCCTCATCCTTCTCTTTTCCTTTAGGTACGCAGTGAGGATGAGATAATTGAAGTTATTGATGCTGCTACAACTACCATCATCACACACACACACATACACACACGCACACGCACACGCACACGCACACACACACACACACACACACACACACACACACACACACACACACACACACACCCACACACACACACACCCCCACCCACACACCCACACACCCACACACACACACACACGCACACGCACACGCACACGCACACGCACAACACACACACACACCACACTTTATCCTTTGTATTTATTGTGAGTGGAAGAGATGGATAATATAAATTAATGTGAGGTCGTTGAGGAGATTAAAGTCAAGTTGATGCCTCGTACCTACAAAAAATCAGCAAACGGCGTTATAACTAGGATGTGAGAGGGAGGAATACAGTGTGAAAAGGGAGGTTGAGAGGACATAGTAATTGGAGAGTATCAAAAACACGAAGTAATTCCTATCTATCCAATTACAAACAAGTACTGAAAATAATGTATCAACCTAACCTAATCTAACCTAACCTAACCTAACCCAACCTAACCTAACCTAACCTAACCTAACCTAATCCAACCTAACCTAACCTAACCTAACCTAACCTAACCTAACCTAACCTAACCTAATCTAATCTAATCTAATCTAACCTAACCTAACCTAATCTAACCTAACCCAACCTAACCTAACCTAATATAACCTAATCTAACCAACCCAACCCAACCCAACCCAACCCAACCCAACCCAACCCAACCCAACCCAACCCAACCCAACCCAACCCAACCCAACCCACGGAACCTAGTATATTTTTTCTCATTTACTTGTTTGTATATTTTCTTGATACATTCTGTCCAATAATTGTGTTTCATTGGATGGGAATTTCCACGTTTTCATAAGCATTCGTAAGCATTGAATATGTGTCGTAAGTGTGAACTCTTCAACCTCTCTCCTATGTGGTAACTTGATTTCTATACTTGATTCATTGCCGTTGGTGATTTGACACAGACATGACGGGGAAGTGTATTTCATGTTAAGTGAAGTGTGTCATGTTTCTTTCGCCCAAATGAAGTGTCGAATACGTCAAAATGGAGCTTAATTTATCGTCCAAATGAAGTGATAACTAGCGCCCAAATTATGGGTTTTTTTCGCCACACTAAAGTGCATATTCGTCCATATGCACGCTGTGCATATGGGCCCATATGCACGCTATGCACGCTACGCTGGAAAAGCGTAGATTTAGAAAAGAAATAGGGTAAAAAAACTGGTTCACAAATAGGGTGGTGAATGAATGGAATGGTCTCAGTAGACAGGTAGTTAGTGCGGAGTCATTAGGGAGCTTTAAAGAGGGGCTGGATAGGTTCATGGATGGGGATGAAAGGTGGATGTAGGTAGTGTTAAGTGACTGGAACTACCACGTGTAGGCCTCGCGGCCTCTTGTAGCTTCCTTATTTTCTTATGTTCTTATATAGATAAGTTTGGCATATTAAGAAATTTGACTAGAAAACTGATGCTGAGC
>JACEEZ010021784.1:5000-7500 GCA_016584305.1 Chionoecetes opilio | reverse complement strand
ATAATGAAAGAAAGAAAAGTGCGAAGCTATAACAACCTTACATAGAGGAGGAAGAGGATATAGTGGGGGTGTATTTGTTTGGAGATGGGAATGTGGAAGAAGCAAAAAGAACAATCAACAGTTTTTGGATGACCAGAGGAAAGAAAGAGAAAGAAACTAAAATTTACGTAGAATAAGAGAAGACAACTAATTAAAGACCCAGAGATGAGATGTACACATGAAACTTACCGTAACTCAGAATTATGTGCGACTTTCACTCATTCACATGATAGAGAGAGAGAGAGAGAGAGAGAGAGAGAGAGAGAGAGAGAGAGAGAGAGAGAGAGAGAGAGAGAGAGAGAGAGAGAGAGAGAGAGAGAGAGAGAGAGAGAGAGAGAGAGAGTGTGTGTGTAACAAGTTGTTTTGAGTCCCCTGAAGCACATCATGAAGCCCTTGCATGACATCACGCGACACTTTCCTTGAATAATGTAACCCTGACCTTGATTTTATAATATAACCGCAATATAAACCAGTAAGACGCCTTAATCGGCGAAGGACGAGCGAGCCCGTAGAAACCCGTCGCACGTGCGCACGTGCGTGGTCCGCTGGTGAGCACGTGAGCACCAGAGTTTGACCTGTGTGACATTGCTAGGTGTGTGGTCTCAAACCACACACCAAATTTCAACTTAGTCGGTACAGCCGTTTCTCAGCTATAGCAAGATAACGTTGTCTGACACCCATCACGTGGCACGCGCCACGCCCCATGCTGACCCCTCACGTGAGACAAAACATGTCAAGCACAAATAGGGATTGAATCAGATGGCGAAGACCGCTTGTCAATCGGAAGCGGGAGTCCAAAGATATAAGCTCCTGAATAGCGTGACGGTCGGTCGGGTCGGGTCGGCCGCTTATCCCGGAAAAATCCGAGTGAGTGAGGACTCGCGCTCGCTCGTAACAAGACCGAGATTAAAATAAACTTTAGGAAATGAAAAAGAATCGTCCAACAATGACTGGCGTGGTGGTCCTGGCCACCCTGCTGAGCCTCGCCCTGGCCGCCAGGCGGGAGTCTGGCACACCCACCGCCGAGGAGGTGGAGGCGCACCTGGGTGCGGGCCAGGGCGGCCTCCACCTCCTCGGCGGTGGGTGTGCCTTGGCGCGGGCCATGCGGCGAGCAAGGAGGGTCATGTCCTTCTCCTCGCCCTCGACAGCTTTCTGTTCTTCCAGCAGGGCCGTGTCGCCTTTGTCCTTGGTGCTCTTGACAAGAGCACACAGGTCCCTCGTGCTGGAGGTGCTGATCCGCTGCAGCATCTCCAGCACGGCAGTCACGTCCATCAGACGATCCATGTCCACCTGTGTGGACTCCACCAACGCCCGGTGGCGCTGGTGCTGCTCCTCCATATTGAGCAGGTGGTGGTGGAGGCGCACCTGGGTGCGGGCCAGGGCGGCCTCCACCACCACCTGCTCAATATGGAGGAGCAGCACCAGCGCCACCGGGCGTTGGTGGAGTCCACACAGGTGGACATGGATCGTCTGATGGACGTGACTGCCGTGCTGGAGATGCTGCAGCGGATCAGCACCTCCAGCACGAGGGACCTGTGTGCTCTTGTCAAGAGCACCAAGGACAAAGGCGACACGGCCCTGCTGGAAGAACAGAAAGCTGTCGAGGGCGAGGAGAAGGACATGACCCTCCTTGCTCGCCGCATGGCCCGCGCCAAGGCACACCTGCAGGAGGCCAAGCAGGACCTGCAGGTGGTGAAGGACGTCGCTGCAAAGCAGAGTGAGGATCTGCGCGACAACAGGACTGTCACACTGACAGAGGTGAACCGTCTCCTGAACCTGACCCAGGAGAGGGACCAGAAAGTGGAAGGCCTTCGCTCACGGGAGGACCCTTCTGCCGCCACGCCGCAGCAGCCCGTGGCGGAGGGGGATGACACCGGCGGGGACATCGCCGCTGAGGTGCCCACAGTACTGATGGACGAGGAACCTTACCACCACACTGCCTGGGAGACTGCACAGTTCCTCGTGCCAGACATAGCTGTGGGTGTCTCCCCCATGGAGCTGAAGCAGATGGAGCTGCTAGAGAGTCTGCCCGAGAGGCCCTTCCCGTGGCTCACATGCCTGCACGCCGCCCTCAGCCTCGCTGTGACCGCCACCAGGCTGTGGGGGCGCCTGCGTGTGCGGCAGCGGCGCCGCGCCCTCTAAGGGGCTGCCACCACCACCTCACGGACGCCCTGCACGCGGCAGGCCGCTCCATTTTCATTCACGTCAGGGAGTGCCGTTGAAAAAGGCCAAACTCCCGACCAACAACTGAACTGAACTGATCTGGAAGCGAACATGTAATACAGTGTTTCCTTTTTTACTCTAACCAGATGCATTTTACGTCCTGTTATTAATACTGACCACGTTTTTTATTGTATTATTCTCGCGGCAACGAAGACTCATGTTGTTGTTAGTATTTTTAGCCCAAAAGACGTTCAGTGTTTAACTCGGGACTTTGAAAACAACACGCGATGTCTTGTTG
>JACEEZ010021781.1:15000-20000 GCA_016584305.1 Chionoecetes opilio | reverse complement strand
TGCAATGCTAAAAAGCGAACATCTAAAAAATTATTTCTTAAGAAACAGTAAAATATTCCTATATTATCTAAAATTACTAACTAATAAATAAAATATAATTTGTACTTAACGGACCTTGGTGTGTATGCTGTCTGAGTTGGTAGAGGACTGAATGAACACTAGTTTCGTGGGTAACATTTCAGCTTGTGTGGGGCGATCGAAAAAGTGATAGTCATTTGAGTATATTTAGTTGGTGTGAAGTGACTTGGTTATTAAGATCATGGGACAGATGCTTGATGTGTATGGATTCTAATAATTTAGTGTCACTAGGGTAGTGTGCCTTGGATAGGATACTAAAGTCATTCATAGAAAAAGGGTGATCTAAATCATGTGAGTGTGAGCGGATTGCAGATTGCGAAGGTGAAGAAATGGGTCGACCAGTACGTGCAGAAACACCTTTATGCTCAGAAAGCCTAAGATTCCTTGTTGTCTCGCCGACGTATCTAGCGTTACAGCTAGAACATTTGAATTCGTAAATTATATTAGAAATAAGGGCTTTAGGTATAGAGTCTTTATATTTGAAATGAGTTCTTAAGGTAAATGAATTAGTAAAAATAAATTTAAATTTTGAGTTAGGAAGATGTAACTTAAGTAGATCATTGAGTTTTTTTCGAATGGTGTAACTGGGATGGCCGTAAAATGGGAGTTTAACATAGTGTGGTGTCTAATATGGGTTCCGGTTACCCATACCGATTCAGCGATACCAGCGTCTTTTGAAATCTCCTTCTGACGAAATCTGACCTTTTTTTTATTCATAGTAACCAATTTTGCACTTAGATAATTGCATTTTATATAAATATTTCTGAATTTATTTAAATCGATTATGCAGCATGGAATATGTATAATACCACCTTCGTATTGTTATACATTGACTAGGCTGGTCTTCATAAGGCATCTAATCTAAAAAATAACACTTGGTCGAGGTTTGGTCCATCAGTGTTTTATATAGTGATAGTATGGAGTCCGTATGTCAGAAGTCAGCGGCGGTGCAGGTGAGGATCAAAGGCAAACACACAGTGTCTCGTGCCTCCCTTTACATACGTACACTATCATGTGCGTTGTAGGAGAGCTGAGGAACGAGTGGACAATGTGGCGAGTTTAAAAACGTAAGGCTATTCTCGCAGGCACGTTAATTACTACTCCTACCAATGTTATGCATTTACAATGGAGTCATAAAAGTTATTACACTGAAGCTCCCGAGTTAGATTTCAAACAAAACCTTTTTTTCTTGTTTGAGTTCCTGACCCACGTCCTCTTCGTCCGTGTTCGTAGGTGACGGGAAGTTGATACCAAGCTGAATGTTCCGTGATCCAGGCATCCATGTCAGCCCACAAGTGCACAGGGAGGCGCTTCTTCCAATCACCACTCTGCCCTGAAGGACCATGAGTTGTAATTTAAGTCTAAAGCCATGAGCGGCTGAAATAATCCCTTATTGTTCTCATATATCTGTCAATAACATGTATTTGTTATGAACTTAGAGCAGCCCTGTGCTTTTGGTGATTCACCTAAAGGCTACTTGGCTCCATAGCAAAGTGATCACTGATTCTTAGTGGAACCGTAATGCTCTTAGGTTTGAACAACTGTGTCAGTAAGACCCAAGTTCGAGGTCTTTTGCTGCAAATGTCTATAACAGAAGGTCATACAGATGAGCGCTAGGTCTGTCATCATAGTTTCTGTCTAATAAGGTCAAATTGAGGAATATGAGCAACACTATCTTACGTGGATACTAGAGAATCATGAGAATTAAAGAAATACGAAATTCCAACAATTCCGATACTAAAGTTTATTAGTTAAAAAACTATACTGAAGGTTCCACGTATAGACACGAGGGAGGAAATTGAAGTAACCTCTTAGCAGCCTCTCTCTCCCCTTGTTTCTCAAAAGTACTTAATCTGTGCATCATTGTTACCCTGTTTAATAAGTTAAAGATTTTTTTTCTTTTCTTTTCGTCTTTTCATTTTCTTCGTTTACCAAAGTATGTCACTTCTGTATTATTCCCTACCATATCTTCTCTACATTTTCTACTTGGATTTCTCATGTAACCTTTTACAAAAAGCTTAGAATCTTTCTTGGTTTCCTTTACTTCGGGAATCCATGTCAAACCGCCTGTGTATGTAAAACTATGGCGTCTGTGTGTTCTGCATTTTTCCTTAATTTCATTTCTCTCTCTCTCTCTCGTCTCGTCTCTCTCTCTCTCTCTCTCCCTCTCCTCTCTCTCTCTCTCTCTCTCTCATCTCTCTCATCTCTCTTCTCTCTCTCTCTCTCTCGCTCTCTGTCCCCTCTCACCTTTCCTGAAAAATCCTCCGTCAGTCTCCCGAACAGCTTGATTGCAATAATCCTTGTCACTTAAGTTGTCTCGGTCTTTCATTTGGCTGAACGAAGTGTAGTCAGCCACCTGTGGATGATGCCAGTCAGGCCACACTATGGATCTCACACACACACACACACACTGCCGCTCATTGTATGACAAAATTCAGGGCGTTCACTGCTACCCATCGCTACAAGACAGGGCGGAGGGAGGTGTTCGTTATTTAGGTTTTGAAATACGACATAAAAAACGAGGGTAACTATTAAGCATGGCTCAGAAACGGCAACTACAGTAACAAAGTAAACAACATGAAATGTGGGTTCAGCTAGGCTTATCCACAAACCTGCGATTAAACATTATAGATATTTCAAAGGGTTGTTGCCTAAGTTGATCTAATCTAAAGGAGAGATTTAATCTGCAGTTTTGGAATTGTCTACCTTCTTCAGTTGCTCCTTAGTCAAGCGGGTATCCAAAAAGGTATTGAGTCTGCACATCTCCTTCAGGATGTTGGCTTGGAGGTCCTCGTAGAAAACAATCAGCAGGTTAGGGTGGGCGCGGTGCTCCCACGCTTCTTTAAGGTGCCCGTCGTATCTCCCGAACGTCACTGTTAAGAACTGTTCCAATTAGTAACGTCAGGTAAGTGATTCTCGATGAGAAGAATATTTCGCTTAGATAATAGGTATCTAAGACAGGAATCTAGATTTTACAGCAAAAATGTTGCAGAAATCAACATTGAGAGACTTGAAGTATTTATCAGATGAGTTGAGACATAATTTCAGCCCAAAAAATGTTAGTATTAGCTACCTTATCTCTGATTCTTAGTGTACTATAAGAAATGGCAACTCACCGTCACCGCTGAAGAAGGCTTTGAAGAATTGCTCCAGGCTGCCCTCGAACCCAATCGAATGGAACAAGCGGCAGTGATGGAAGTAGGAGACGAGCACGTCCTTGGGATCCCTGGCCACGTACACCACCTGGGGGAGGATGCGACGCGCCCTGACACTCACCCTCACCGGAGCCGCGGTGGCACAGTAAGTATCATAACAGACCGTTGCTTCGACGATCAGTTCTTTACGAGACTGATCAACTATGCGACCTTCAGGCAGCAGCATCAGTAATGCTACTTACGATGCATCCTCAGCGTGGCAATGTAAGTTACGCAGCAGCACTTCTCAGGATACAATGTAGGTTCTTACAATGTAAGGTTAAACTACTCCTGCATATTTATGTCAGTGAAAATCTGATTTTAATGTTCAAGCAGGGCGGCGGTCAGAGGATCATGTAGTCAGCCTAACAATGCCATACACGGTCCTGATATGAAATACTACTAATCATAATAGTAAAGCACAAGTGCTTGTAGGCCCTTCGGACCCATGTATTGATGTTTGTAGTAGTAGTATATTTTAAACAACAATGTGAGTGCAAACTCCAATCGTGTTGTTGCTGTCGTTGGTCACTGGTCAAAGTGCCTCGGGGGTAGACCACGTTCCGTGTAATTCCAACCCTATGAGTTCCGTGTGATTCCAACACACACTCACACAAACGTAAGTCCATGAGTCTACTGAGTTTGTGGAATGCGGCAAGACGTTACCGCAGAGTGTTTCCTGTAATTTAATATTCCTAAGTGTTTTTAGCCCAAAACCCCCTCCAAAATGATTCAATGGAAATGGGACCAAGCCGCTTACCACCTACGATTTATTTACGATTTTTTGAGCCTACTCTCATCAAAATTGAATTTACAGTTTCGGCTACCCAAAACAGACAGACAGACAGACAGACAGACAGACACACACACACACACACACACACACACACACACACACACACACACACACACACACACACACACACACACACAGACACACGGCTACTCCTATAGTATATTAGATGGTGGGTCACCTTGGCCGTGTGGAGCAGCGAAGGGTGCAGCAGGGAGAAGGGCAGGTGTGTCTTGATGGTGCGCGGGTGAGGCGTGGCGGCCGAAATCTGGTAGTAGAGGCCATCGTTGGGGTCAACGTGTGGACACAGACGATGGTACGACGGACAGTTCTTCAGGTGCGATGGAGCGATTTCCTCGTCAAACATAATGTCCCGCCTGTGGGATATATATATATATATATATATATATATATATATATATATATATATATATATATATATATATATATATATATATTATATATATATATATATATATATATATATATATATATATCGTTAAAAGTGATAGCTAGTTCAGCGTTTATTATTTTTTTAAAGATATTTTCTCTGTCTTAACAGTGTCTTATTCTCTTTTGTAATCACTTGTATGACTTCGCCGTAGCTTGTCATTTTGCTGTATCGCGATTTCGGGTCTAAGAACCCTTCTTCAGCAGCATGTGGAAGATGTTTTTTCCTCCTTTTCTTCTCCTCTCCTCCTCCTAGTTGGCGGCGCTGATTGGTAGATAGCTTCTGCTTCTCGTCTCCGTGAGTGGGAGACGCTTATTGGCTGTTGACTCCTCGCTTTGCTTTTCTGTGACTAGGCTGTTATTTGCTTTTGTTCTTTTCATGCTGGGTAGAGCTTGTAGGTAGTTTGCTTGTACGTTAAGCTTGGGATTGATCTCTTTTATGTATAGTGCTTCTAGGATGGGAAGTCACCGCACATCTGCACACA
>JACEEZ010021781.1:5000-7500 GCA_016584305.1 Chionoecetes opilio | reverse complement strand
GGTACATAAATGTTTCATTCATTCATGCATTCATTCATTCATGCTTCTGTTTTATATACATCAATAATATGCTGAATATCTTGACTATTTAGCCTCGCCATTGAAGTTGAGGGCGCGGCAGCGTCAACACGTCGTACTGTACCGCATGACCTTATTAGTCATACTAACTCACTCAAGCAGAAAAAGAGGCTCTATTGTATCGCAACCCTTGACACTGTTGCCATACAAGCCTATCACAGTGAATATTTACCCACAATATCATTGAGCGCGGAGTTTAAATAAAGAAACCCTATATGCACCAGCCGCAGTGAACCCTTAGATAGCTGAGAGACCGTATTTGTACCAGCCGCAGTGAAGGGGTTAAAGATTTGTGCCAGACTCTATCAAAAGCTTTTGATATGTCAAGGGCAATAGCAAAAGTTTCACCGAAACCCCTAAAGGAGGATGACCAAGATTCAGTTAGGAAAGCTAGAAGATCGCCAGTAGATCGCCCTTTACGGAAACCGTACTGACGATCAGATAGAAGATTGTGAGCAGATAGATGCTTAAGAATCTTCTTATTAAGTATAGATTCAAAAACTTTAGAAAGGCAGGACGTCAAAGCTATAGGACGGTAGTTTGAAGGATTAGAACGGTCACCCTTCTTAGGAACAGGTTGGATGTGAGCAAACTTCCAGCAAGAAGGAAAGGTGGAAGTAGATAGACAAAGACGGAAAAGTTTGACCAGGCAAGGTACAAGCACAGAAGCACAGTTTTTGAGAACAATAGGAGGGACTCCGTCAGGACCGTAAGCCTTCCGAGGATCTAGGCCAGAAAGGGCAAAGAAAACCTCATTCCGAAGGATCTTAATGACAGGCATAATATAGTCAGAGGGTGGAGGAGAAGGAGGAACAAGCCCTTCATCAACCAGAGTTGAATTTTTAGCAAAGGTTTGAGCGAAAAGTTCAGCTTTAGAAGTAGATGAGACAGCTGTGGAGCCATCTGGGTGAAGCATAGGAGGGAAAGATGAAGAAGAAAAATTGTTAGAGATGTTATTAGCTAGATGCCAGAAGTCACGAGAGGAATTTGATTCAGAAAGATTTTGACATTTTCTATGAATGAAAGAGTTTTTGGTAAGTTGAAGTAAAGATTTGGCATGATTACGGGCAGAAATATAAAGGGCATGAGTATCAGGAGATGGATGCTTACGGTATCGTTTGTGAGCCACCTCTCTATCTCGGACAGCATGAGAACAAGCAGAGTTAAACCAAGGTTGACAGGCTTTAGGATTAGAGAAAGTGTGTGGAATGTACGCCTCCATGCCAGAGACTATGACCTCAGTTATGCGTTCTGCACAAAAAGATGGGTCTTTGACATGGAAGCAGTAATCATTCCATGGAAAATCAGAGTAGTACTGCCTTAGGTCTTCCCACTTAGCTGAGTTGAAGTGCCAGAAGCACCTCCGCTTAGGTGGGTCCCGAGACGGTACCGGAGTGATAGGACAGGTTACAGAAATAAGATTGTGATCGGAGGAACCCAACGGAGAGAATAGTTTCACCGAGTAAGCAGAAGGGTTAGTAGTTAGGAAAAGATCAGGAATGTTGGGGGTGTCTCCCAAGGCGGTCAGGAATACGGGGGAGGGTGCTGCACCAGCTGCTCTAGGTCTTGGAGGATAGAAAAGTTGTAGGCTTGTTCACCAGGTTGGTCAGTGAAAGAAGTTGATAGCCAAAGCTGGTGGTGAACATTGAAGTCCCCAAGAATGGAAATTTCAGCTAAAGGAAAATGAGATGAGATGTGCTCCACTTTCGATGTTAAATAGTCGAAGAATTTTACATAGTCAGAGGAGTTAGGTGAGAGATATACAGCACAGATAAGTTTAGTAAGAGAGTGACATTGAAGTCGAAGCCAGATGGTAGAAATTCGGAAGATTCAAGGCCGTGGGCACGTGGGAATATATATATATATATATATATATATATATATTTTATATATATATATATATATATATATATATATATATATATATATATATACACACACGTGTATATATATATATATATATATATAATATATATAAAATATATATATACACACACGTGTGTATATATATATATATATATATATATATATTATATATAAAATATATATATATATATATATATATATATATATATATATATATATGTATATACAGTATATATACGTATATATATATATAACTATATATATATATAACTATATATATAATAACTATATATATATATATATATATATATATATATATATATATATATATATTTTATATATAATATATACACGTGTATATATATATATATATATATATTATATATATATATATATATATATATATATATATATATATATACGTGTATATATACGTATATATATATAACATATATATATCTATATATATATATTAGTGATTGACCGAATGTCTATTTTCCGTATTCGCGAATGCGAATCCGAATGCGACTATTTGGTTTTATTATTCGCGAATGCG
>JACEEZ010021780.1:17500-19489 GCA_016584305.1 Chionoecetes opilio | reverse complement strand
TAGACTGTCAGTCAGAAGAGGGTAGTTGTGAGACGAAAAAGCTGTTGAATCTACCCTGTTTAGGAAAGCTGTATGAGTGGATCCCCTCCCACCCCCCAGACATGGCAGACATACGACATACATGGGCGGATAAGGCCTCTCTAAGAGCAAGCATCTCGGAGGAGAGAAAAAAACTGGACGCACACGTCACAGGACACCAAATTCTTAGAAGCAGATTTAGCCAGAGATGAGATGTGAAAATTCCAGTTCCAATTTTTAGTAAAGGATAGTCCAAGAAGTTTATTGTAGAGAACATAAGAACATACGAAAATAATGAAGCTACACGAGGCCGTGAGACCACACGTGGTAGTTCCTGTTTCTTAACACTACCTACATGCACCTTTCATCCCCATCGTAGAAGAGGAAGATAGTTGAGTGTCATTGATTAAGAGAGGATAGTTGTCAGGAAGGTTATGTATAGTAAATAGGCGAAGAGATAGGCATTTTGAGGCATAGAACAAAACAATTTCTGCTTTGCTCCAATCAGAAATTATAAAAAGATCAGAAATTTGGCGCTCTTTGGCATTCCTCCTTGAATCATTTTATTCTTGCAGAGCTGGACGTCTAATGAGTAGAAGCTCATTTATAAATAATATAATGATATAGGGTATTAAGGTAGGACCCTAATGAACAAAACTATTGATAGACTTAAGAGAAGACAAAAACGTGCACTACAACAGCTGCAATAAAACGTTTAACAAGGAAACTTGAGACAGAGGTGCATAGAGAAGGAGAGAAACCGTAAGACGGCAGCTTATAAATTATAGACTTTTGCAAGACTGCTTTTTAGTTTTTAATATGTCAACGGCTACAACAAAAGTTGAAATCCCTAAATGAGAATGTCAAAGATTCAGGTAAGAAAACTAGAAGATCGGCAGTAGAGCGATCTTTACTGATTTCATTATGACGATCAAATAGAAGATCGTGAGCTGATAGATGCTTAAGAATGTTCATATTAAGGTCAAAGAGGGCATAGAAAACATCATTACGAAAATTCTTCCTAACAAACATAATACAGTCAGATGATGATGAAGAAGAAGGAATAAACACTTCAGCTTTAGAAATAGATGAGACAGCTGTAGAGCTATCTAGACGAGGCACAGGAGAATGGATCAAGAAGAACAATTAATAAAGATTTTTTTTGATAGATGCTAGAAGTTACAAGAGGAGTTTGATCCAGAAAAATGTTGCTATTTCCTATTGATGAAGTAGGTTTTGGTAAGTTGAAGAAAAGATTTGGCATGATTACGGAGAAAAATATAAAAAGCCATGGGTTTCAGGAGATGGATGGTTACGGTGCCATCTGTTAGCCACCTGTCTGTCCTAGACAGCACGAAAGCAAGCTTAGTTAAACAATGTTATACGGGCTTTAGATATACAACACAGATGATTTTGGTAAGAGATAGGTGAAGATAAATGGTAGAACATTCTGAAGATTCAAAACCGTAGGCACAAGAGGAACTGATGTCGTTGCGTACACTTCAACAACTAGCTTTGTTTTGAAAATGATGATAGAGAATGTAAGAGGGAGCAGAAAAGGGACTGTTGTCAGTGCTCACAAACACCTGGGTTACGGTGAGGAAAAGAAAATGAGGCCTTGAGGAGGAGAGGTTACTCTCCTCTCCAGGTCTCAAATTTGATGTGAGCTCCACAAATTTGAAGTTAAACCTACGACTGCGAATGTTGCAGAAGACTAGGTAGAGAAAGTTACAGGTAATATCATGACACCTCGAATCGTCACCGTGAAGCCATATTGACCTGGGGACATACATTTTTGTGGCACCCTCCCCAGTTAGGGAGATCTAGGCAGGGTTATTGACAGCTTTAACAATTTTTTTTTTTTTGAGAATGAAGAGAGTGTAGGGATGGGAGATGCATGTAGTGGAGTTTGAGTAGTAAAAGGAGTTGTCCTTAGAGTGCCGGCGGGTGGGTGGGTCACAAGCGCTACTA
>JACEEZ010021780.1:0-12500 GCA_016584305.1 Chionoecetes opilio | reverse complement strand
AAACCTGATATACAACCCTAGATATTCATTTTTTTGAGACGGCTTCGCTTACCTGGTTGGTGATGAGGATCCTGGCGTGAGTTCGAATTTCATCTACTTCTTCCTGAAGAATGCCGTCAGGGAAATTCTCAAAAGTTTTCCACAATGGCGAATCTTCCGCTGAATCAACCACAAACCTTGTCAGACTCTCCGACACGCCTACCTGTTGAGCATGAGTAGTTATGATAAATCTTTGAAGTTGGTATCGAAAAGATCTGAGTACAGTGACGAACATTTTTCTCGTAAACATCACCCATATCGATGGAATCGGAGGGCATACTACTTGCATTATGAAATTATATGGAGAGTTGCAGTTTATACGGCATAACATTTTGTAGAGAGAACACATGACCAACAAGAAGCATTGACTAATGGTAAAAGATAACACATATCCATTTGATACAGAGGCAACATGATGATTCCCCTAATTCCTTCGTTAATACCTTTGCAGGGACATGGGACGAGGGTGAAGTCGTCTGTACCTCTAGTCTATCACAAGACTTAGGGGTTACCTAGAAGTACAGAAACATCCTCTCTTTCTTATACAGGTAATGTCTCTCCAGATAATATGATACATTTTTGTCATTGACGGTAGATAAATTGCCGCGGTTTTACTGACGGCCGTGACCACAGAGCACGAGCATGCCAGTGGTGAGTTTCAAGGCACCCCTAGAACTTAGAACCTTGCGAAGAATGCAACTGGCAAGATAGAGCTTAACAAAACAAAGACATGAAAGATTAGTGATACACAAATATTGTGACAACCTTTACGCTGTAAATGACGTATGTCGCCTCCTTGGTGCAGTAGCTAGTGTGCCTAGCTACAAATTTGTAGGCCCTGGTTCGAATCCGGGCCAGGACAGTCGGCGGCCTAACTAAACAGCTGTTCATCCTCCCTTTCGGGGTTGATAAATAGGTATCAGGGGAAAACTGGGGAAGGTGACTGTGGTAACCCTTCATGTGGTATCCATCTCCTGAAAATCATGCCCATTATATTTCTGCCCGTAATCATGCCAAATATTTTCTTCAACTTACCAAAACCTCCTTTATTCATAGAGAATGTCAAAATTTCTCTGAATCAAACTACTCTCGTGACTTCTGGCATCTAGTTAATAACATCTTTAATAATTTTTCTTCTTCATCTTTCCCTCCTATGTTTCACCCAGATGGCTCCACAACTGTCACATTTATTTCTAAATCTGAACTCTTTGCTCAAACCTTTGCTGAAAATTCCACTCTGGTTGATGTAGGGCTTGTTCCTCCTCCTCCTCCATCCTCTGACTATTTTATGCCTGGCATTAAGATCCTTTGTGATGATCTTTTCTTTGCCATTTCTGGCCTGGATCCTCAGAAGCCTTATGGTCCTGACGGAGTCTCACCTATTGCTCTAGAATACTGTGCATGCACCCTGCCTGGTCAATCGTTTCCGTCTTTGTCTGTCTATTTCCACATTTCCTTCTTGCTGGAAGTTTACTCACATCCAACCTGTTCCTAAGAAGGGTGACCGTTCTAAGCCTTCAAACTACCGTCCTATAGTTTTGCCCTTCCCCCTTTTCTAAAGTTTTTGAACTATATTAATAAGAAATTTTTAAGATCTATCTGCTCATAATTTCTATTAATCGTCAGTACTTTTTCCGAAAAAGAACGATCTACGGCAATCTTCTAGCCTTTCCTAAATGAATCTGGGTCATCCCCTTTAGAGGTTTCGGTAAAAACTTTTTTTGTTGCCCGTGACATATAAAAAAAATTTTTTGATAGAGTTTTGAACAAATTTTTAAATTTCAAAAATTTTACGGGTTTTTTCCTCTTTGATTTTTAAATTATTCCCTTTCTTTTCTTTGCACCTTCTTTTAAAGTTTTCCCTTTTCAAATTCTCTATTTTTCTCTTAATCCCCCCAATTTTCAAATTCTTAAGATCAATTTGGGTTTCAAAACCCTTTTCCCTTCTTTTTTACCCCCTTTTTAAACCTCTTTTCTCCCCCTCAAAAAACTCTTCCTCCACCCACCTTTTCTTTTAATTTTTCTAATTAAACCTTTTGGTTTTTAACCAAAAAACCCCTACTTCCCCTTTATGGGTTTCCAACTTTCCCCTTTTTCAAGGCATTGGGGGGTCCCTTTAACGGAACCAAATTGTTTTCCGGGAAGGATCCCAAGCGAAAAATTTGGATCTTTCTTAACCCGTAGAAAACCCCCAAAATTTTTTGCAATGAAAAAAAAAATTATCAATATCTAAAGGGGAAAATTCCCTTTAAAAAAAAAATTTTCCCCCTTTCTTCAGGAAACCCGGTGGCGGTGCGCGCACCCCGCCACCAAAAGTATTGAAGGGAAAAGGGGAAAAATTTGTCTGAAAAAGGTATTTTTTCAATTAGTAAGTTTTGGGTTTTTTTTAAAAATTGCAAAAACCCAAATTTTAATTTCTTCAATAGAAAAATTATGAAAAAAAAAAATTGGGGGGCCTGTCAATTTTTCTACCCAATTAAAATTTATTCCTTTTGATTTTGGGACGTCTAATGAACGACTTTAAAAAAAGGGCAGGGGAAAAACCATCAACTACCCCCTCTTTTTCAATTATCATTTTTGGGGACTATCAAATTTTTTAAAAATCTGAACTGGAAATTTAAAATCGCATTCTTGCTAAAACATTTTTTAAGAAGTTAGGGTTCGTGGGGGTCGGGTTTCCATTTTTTTCACTCCCCTTTTTCTTGCTTGGGGGCCCCCTTTATCCCCCCAGTATGGAGTAGGGTCTAACTTTTTTTGGGGGGGGGGTTCCCTATAGAGCTTCATAAATGGGGTTCCCAAAAGTTTTCTTTTAAAATTTCCCCCTCCTCCCCCCCCCCTCCTGACTGACTGTTTTCCAATCTTTAAATCCCCGCCTTAATGTGTTCTCTTGCTATTTTACCGAATTTATTTTAATGCCACGCTTTTTTAAAACTTGCTAACTGCATGCCTCCCATTTCCGGGGGCCCTTGGTCAAAAAATACTCACTCATCCCTATCGGCCATCTTCCAAGAAAAGGGGTTAACCCAGTACCTTACTTTTTACCCCTTTCATGGAAACCGGGCATCTCCCCGGGTTTCTTTTTTCCCCCTTCCCTACGATTTTAAATTTTTTCAAGAGAGGAGGAAATTTACCTCGAAAAATTTGGCCCACCCCTCTTTCTTTTTTTCTTTTACGTTTTCGGGATAGGGACGGGGCAACAAAGGGGTTTTTTGTTCCCCAAAATTTTTTTGCCGGGCCCAGTTCTTTGTGATGAAAAAATTTTTGGTCTTAATATCTTAAAAAAAATTTAAAAAGTTTCAGAGTGAAAAAAAGAGAGAGAGAGAGAGAGAGAAGAGGGGGCAGGCAAGACGGCTGGGGGTTTGCCCCGTTTTTAAAGGGTCAAATTACTGGGGTTTCAGTGGATGGTGCTGCAGGGGGAAAAAAAAAAGTTTTGCTAGGTAGGACAAAAAGTTTTAAGAAAGTTTTGGGAAAACAAAAAAAAATAGGATCGGGGTTAGAAAGACCTGAAATTAAGTAAAAGCGAGTGAAGGATCGGGGCACCCGCCGGCCCGGGGCTGCCTCGTGTCGGCCCACAGCTCCGCCCCCTGCCCAACCTCCACCCTTTCGGTGTTTCCCCAACCTCTCTACTCAAATCGTTTATGTTTGTTTCGACGTTTTCTCTCTTTTTATTTAGGGGGGGCCCGGAAAAAAACAGGGGGGACAGGGAGGTGAAGTAAGAAAAGGGGAAAGGGGGCAGTACGTGACAAAGGGACCGGGCCAGTGTTCATTAATGAACGAGTTTTAAAATGCTTTTGAATTTTCGTCACCAGCCCCCCTGTTTTGCCCCTTTAATTTCCCCCTAGGGGCCCCCACCGTCTGGCACACAGCCTCTCCCTCCCCTCCCTTTTTCCCTCATGTCTGGCCCCGGCACCCGTTTCCCCAGGGGGGACCTCCCAGGTTACCCCCCCAGAAGTGGTGTGGGGTGTGGGGTTTAAGGCAACATTAAAAACATCTTTATTTAGCTGTGAGGAAAAAAAAATTTGCCTCAATCTTGTCACAAGTTGCCCGAAGGGACACCAGCATCAAGGTGACTAAAACCGAGCATTTATACAGCCCAAGCCAACAAAAGAGACCCCGGGGCCCCTTTGTTAGCGAGGAGGGGGAAACACCCCCAAATCGTTTCCCCCTGGGCGCTCAAGAGAGGATTTACCGGGAAGGCCGGGAAAGGAGAAACAGCTCACTCCCTCGTCGAAAACTCACGGGGGAAAGTTTCCCGGGTAAAACGCCTTTACAATTTCCCTCGAGGAAGACCGGGACCTGATAATCCCAAAAGGGAGGTGTTTGCATCAGCACTCGGGACTTGCGGACGGGACTAACAGCCCCAAGCAGCGCCAGGCAGAAGTAAAAACTTTTCCCCCAAGCTGTCAGTGTTTTTTTCCTCAAAACATTGACGACCCACTGGGAGGAATTTCCCCAAAAGGATCTGAGTCCGGGGGGGGGGGGGAAAGGTGGAGTTTTGGGGGGACCAAGGAAGCTGAGGTTCACGGAAAAGGGCGGACCCCCACCCCGCCCTCCTTAAAGAAAACCCGCCCCCCCCCGTCGCCCCCACCGTAAACCCAAGCGGATTTGGACCACCCACCTGACACCCCATCATTTGCCCCCCCACAACAGCAGGACTAACCCCCACCTGCCCCCCCCCCACAAACAGTGAAAAACCCCCCACCTTAAACCCCCAAATTGCTCCCCCCAAAAACGCAGGGGCCCCCACCCCCCCCCTGCCCCCCCCCACCAAAACTGTCTCCACTACGGCCCTTTAGGGGGGCCCAAGGTTGGTAGGGGAAAAGTGGGGTTCCCAATGGCAGCTTTCCCTGTGCATTCGGTCAGGTTCGAGCCGCCAAAGTTCATGCGGGACGTGGCGGCGCTTGGTATAGTCAATAATTTTTATTTGGTATTTGCAAAGTGTCTAGATAGGATGAAAATCTTATCTTATCTTTTCCCCAAATACGACCCCCCACCTCAAAAGGGGACGCTGACGAAAACCCAGCGCCGCCGGGGCGATACTGGCGCCGGGCAGGACCGAGGTACTAGCCTCGCGCAAACACCACCCCCCGCCACCCCAGGCACCACCCCCTCCGGTGAAAAAAAAAGGGAAAGAAGGGAAAACAAAAATTAGAGAAGTGGGGAGGTAGCGAGAATTGAGGGGAGGACAGGCGCCCCAATGATTTCACCAAGGCCCCACCCACCCCCAAAGGGACGGGGCCCCAAAAAAAAGTGTGCTTTAAACTGCGCAGGGAAAAAGGGCCCCAAAATTTTGTGCCCGCTACCCCCAAAAAACGCCGATCACCCCCAGGATTTCCCCCTTCCCCCCCGGAAAATTTTGGGGGAGGGAAGGTATTCGGAAACCCCCCCCCCCCCCCCCCACTACCACCTCAGCCAAACCCCCCCAGCACCCCCCCAAAGCCCACCCCACTCTTGCCCGCAGATTGAGCGGCAAAAGCCCCCAGGAGGAGTCATACCCCAGGCCGGCATTTGGAGCCCCCCCCCCCCATCGATATCCTCAGGGGGGCCCTTTAAAATTTCATCCCCCCCCCCCCCCCGGGCCCCGGGCCCCCGACGCTCCCCCCCTTTCCACATGGTACGGCCAGAACCCGTCCAACCCAAACATTAAAGATTTCTCCGCCAACGTCCGGGGGTCTCCGAAACAAACCCTGGGAAAGACCTGACCCAAAACTGTGTCCCGGGGACATAGTTGACGTATTTGTGGGGACGGAGACCTGGTAAAACAACGGGGTGGAAACATCGTTCGGCAAGATACGGGCAACCCAATGGCCCAAGGAGGGACCCCCCTGAGCGAGAAAGGGGGGGCCGGGGTTGGTTGCTTAAAGGGGAAAGGAGTGAAGCCCAGCCCCTCGATGGGGTTTCCCGCCCCCCCATTGGGGGTAAATGTTTTTCCGGGGTAGTGCGGGCTGACCGACAGCCAACCTGCTGTCCCGCCATGTACGCCCCCCAAAGTCGGGGGACCCCCTCGCTCCATTACCTCAGGGGGCCCCGGGAACGACCTGATTTTGGAGCACCGCTGCGGCACGTCTTGGTGGTGGGGACCTAAAAAACCCCCCACCTGGAACAGAATTTGCCATGAGAGACTTTTCACTGTGCAGGGCTTGACGGACCACGGACCTTCCCACAAACGAGCGGGGGGGGGACCCTAAAACCCGTCACCCCTCGGCCCTCCAGGGGGTCACTCTCTGCTGTACCAGTGGGAATAGGGGGCAGCCGACCACCACGCTGTCTTAACACAGATGTTTATGGGGCGGGGCTGGGGAGGGAGGCCCCCTCCCGTACTTTTGGGGTTTGGGGATAAGGCGGACGGGGGGCCTTTTCCCGCCGGGACCGGGAGTAACACGGCGTGGGGTACTTTGCTGGGGACGGGGCGGATAATATGTCGCGGGGCCCTTATTCCCCGCCCCGGGCCCCTTTCAGGGGAAAACCAAATGTACCACACCGGGGAAATACACCCCCAAAACCCCCAGGGAAATAAACCCAGGTTTTGGTACCGTTCCCGTTTGCTCCCGGGGCCCAAGTACTCAGCGGGGTTTCCGCTACAAAGGGAAACCCCGGGACTGGCGCAACAAGGACCTAACCGCCCCCCCGGTCGCGGGGAGGAGGGTGGTGTCCAGAAATTTGGGCCCAAATACAAAAGGGGGAAGAGGCCCCGGCCCCCGAAAAACTAGAGGCCCAGGGGGGGGGAACAGGATTTGGGGTGGTCAATGGTTAAGGAAAAAACAGGGAATCAGCCGCCAAGATTCAATTCCCTCCCCAAACCCAAACAGGACGGGGAAAAGCGGCCGTCAGCAGCAAGGGAAGGCTCAGCTGCGGGGGTAATCTTTCCTGCACAGATGCGGTGGAGGCCCCCCCGGGAGCCCCCGCCCGGGGTTGGGAGAGCAGGTGAAGGGGGACAGTCCACAAAGGGGGGGGTGACGCAGGGGGCAGGCGAGCACATTTTGCGGGGGGCTCGACCCCCCAAAAAAAACCACTGGGCCCCGATGACGTCAGCCCGCACTTTCTAAAAAAGGCCCCCCGGGAGCTTTTTGTCCCCTCACCACCGTCTTCAGCCTGCCTGAGGGAAAAAAATCTGGCCTTCAGTGTGGAAGGAAAGGTTTTAGGGGTTTTTTTTCCCGTTAAAAAGAGGGTTTCCCGATCGACCCCAAAAAATTTCAGGCCCCTCTTTCCCGCTGCTGTGGTGGGGGAAAATGTTCGAGAGGATCGGGCAGAGGTAATCTGTCGTCACCCCAGCGACAATTTCCTCCTTTTCCGGGCCAACAGTTGGGTTCAGACCGG
The DNA here is from genome assembly GCA_016584305.1 of Chionoecetes opilio. Taxonomy (NCBI): domain Eukaryota; kingdom Metazoa; phylum Arthropoda; class Malacostraca; order Decapoda; family Majidae; genus Chionoecetes; species Chionoecetes opilio. The sequence goes on along the minus strand of JACEEZ010021780.1, from coordinate 5,144 downwards.
GGCGGTCCACCTCTGGGCCGGGTGAGGGTCCTTTCCCGAAACTGGGAGATGCCCCGGGGGGACGGCCCGGACACTGTCATGGTGGGCCCCTTTACATAGCGGGGGGCCTTCGAAAAGGGGTGTTTTGGGCCCGGAGGGCCCCTCGAAAAAAAATCCGAGCCAAAAAGGGAAACCCGGGTGACCCACTGCGCTCCTGGGGAACTACCTGCAGGGAAAACCCTCCAGGGTTTTCGTCAACGGGCAGGCCTCTGAGTCCCTGCCAGTGGGGAAACATCAGTCCCACCCGGGCTCTTGGGTGGGGCCAGGGCCTGTGGGAAAAATCTATGTGGACGATCTTCTCCGGCAGCGCCAGCAGTCTCGGGCCCCCCGGTGAGACTGTATCTCTCCTGCTTCTACCCCCCGAAAATGACCCGGGGCGTTTCTGCTGAGGGGATCAATCAGCAAATGAGTATTTACAGGAAATGGGACACGTTTGGAAAGGGGGACCTTTGCTCCGGAGAAAACACAGGCAAAGGTGGGCCCCGGTCCCCCGCTGCCGGGCCCGCGTGGGGAAGGGGGGGCGTGTTTGGTGGCGTTCCCCTCCCACTCCCAAAAAGCCCTCAAGGTTTTGGGGGGTAGAGATGGACCGAAAAACTAAGGTTTTAGGGCCCCATTAAAAAAACATTGCGAAAAAAGGCCTTTTCACAGGGGGCTAGCCCTGCGAAGGGGAAGGGCCCGCTTTCGACAGGGGAGGGAAGCTCTGCTCTACAAGGCCCAGATACGGCCTTAATTAGAGTACGCCGCCCCTTTTGGATGCCCTGGCGCCCCCGCACACTAGGAGGGGGACAGCATCCCCGCGTCAGCCCTGGAATGGGGTGCTTTCAGACCTCCCAGCTCAACCCGAGCCGGGGAGGGCCCCTCGATCACTGGGAAAAAACCCCAACACCGCAGGGGGGTCACAGCGCTTTTTGGTATTTCCCCAAGGCACAGGTGCGGGAGTGCCACACCGGGGGGGTTACGACACCTCCGAAAAAACGCCACGCGAAGCACGAGAACGGGCTTACCCGTGGTGATGCAGGGAGGGCCGCAATTCCCCCTGCCAGCCAGCCCAACGCACCTTTTTGGGGGCCCCGTCTCCCCGGGGTTTGGAAAAATTTTTACGGCCGCGTCCCAAAAACCAGGAGGGGAACACACCCCAAATGGTTTAAATTTTGGGGGCCCAAAAAGGGGGAGAAAAGTTGGGAAAAAACCCAAACCCGCTGACGCTAGTGATACCCTGACACTTTTGTGACACAAACAGTGCCGCAACAAACCCCTTTTTTGGGGAGGCATATAGTATAAATGTAAGGTTTTTTTTAAATCTTTGTATTTATGGATAAGTTTTATTTTAATTTTCCCTTAAGAAAAGGGAAACACACGACAGGCACCTTTTGGGGTTTTTATATGTATGTTTTAAAAAAAAAAAAAAAAAAAAAAAAAAAAAAAGAAAAGAAAAAAAAAAGAAAAAAAAAAAAGAAAAGAAAAAAAAAAAAGAAAAAAAAAAAAAGAAAAAAAAAAAGAAAAAAAAAAAAGAAAAGAAAAAGAAAAAAAAAAAAGAAAAAGAAAAAAAAAAAAGAAAAGAAAAAAAAGAAAAAGAGAGAGAGGGGGAGGAGAGAGAGAGAGAGGGGAGAGAGAGAGAGGAAGGGAGAGAGAGAGAGAGAGGGGGAGAGAGAGAGATGGGGAGAGAGAGAGAGAGAGAGAGGAGAGAGAGAGAAGGGGGGAGAAAAGCTTACCAAACTCGCGCGGGTGACCCCAAGGGCTTTCGCGTAAAGGGTGGGGAGGCGGGCGGTCCCCGTATAGGCGTTTTTGTCAGCAATGATTTAATGATTTATTTTTTAAAGAGGGGAACCCTGTTTGGGAATAAAAGTTTGAAATTTCAGGAAAAATTTTGGAACTAAAGGGAAAGAAGATATAGAAAGGGAAGATACCAATTTTTGAAAAGCCAAATTTGGGGGGTTAGAAGTTCTTTTTTGAATGCAAAATTGGGAAACCCTTTTTACAAGCCAAAAAATTGGAAAAGAAGTGGGACTTTCTTTTTAAAAGTAAATTTACTGTTTATTAGATGGGCCCAAAAATAAAAGTTAAAAAAACTGGAAGAAAAGTTGGGTTTTAAAAAAAGATGTGAATTAAAAAAAAGAGATAGAAAATGGTTTAATGGGAAAAAATGGAATAGTAAGATGAATAATAGAAAAAGGAACTTGGGAAAAATGCAAGAGAGCTAGACAGGGAAAATGCAAGGGAAACCGCCCAAAAACGATGAAGGGGGCTTTTTGGAAAAAGGGATTATAGAAAAAAAGCCCAAGGGGCCAAAATTCATTTTTAGTTTTTTCAACCCGGAAAATTTTAAAAAAAAAAAGGATTAACAGGCTAAAAAAGTGTCAGTCCAAGAAGAGAGGCCCGGGTCACAAAGGACCGTAAAAACCCTCCCTCTACGAAAGTCAGCTCTTTTTTGGGGTTTTGCCCGTAAACCCGGGCCCAAAACTTTCTTAAAAAATTTCCAAAAAAATCCTTCGATCCCTAGGGAAAAAGTCAAAATCTAAAAATTTTGAATCGAATTTCCCCCCCCGGGCCTTGGATCTTTTTTTTTTTTTTTTTTTTTTTTCAAAAGTTAAATTTATAGCGCCCGAACGGGGGTGGGCCCAGGGGTCGGATTGGGTTTTGGCTCTGGGGGTTCACTTGAGGGCTCCGATGGTTTGGGCCTCGCCCCGGGGGGGCGCAGGCAGGATTCTTATAGGGGACGCCTGTGATTTGAGGTCAGCCGCCCCTCTGTGCCCTTGATGCATCGCAAAGAAGGTAGAGTTGATGGGGGGGCATGTTTAGTCTTTTTAGGCCAAATCGACGGGCAGAAAGGTTATGGGTTTTTTTTTTTGGGGTCGAAATCGGGGCCGGAAAAGTCAATCGGAGACGCTAACCCCCTCCGCTACCGGCCCCCCCATATCTAGGTTTTAAAAACATCTCTAAAATTTTTTCTTCACTCTTTTCCCCCTTGGGTTCACCCCCGAGGGTCCGAGGCCCGTTCATCTATTTTTTTTTAAAACTGAACCCCTTCGCTCGGAAACCTTTTCTGAAAAATTTAACTTGGTTTATGAAGGGGTTGTCCCCCCTCTCCTACACCCTCTGACTAAATAGACTTTTTATTAAGATCCTTTGCAAGATGTTTTTTTTCCCTTTCTGGGCCCAGATCCTCGGGAAGGGTTACGGGCCGGGCGGAGTCCCACTATTGTTCTCAAAAACTGAGCTGCTGTGCTTTAAACCCCGCCTGGTCAAACCCTTCCGTCTTTGTTATCTACTTTCCCCCTTTCGTTTTTTCTGGAAATTTGCCACATCCAAACCTGTTTTCCCAAGAAGGGGGGGCCCTTTTAATCCTTCAAACTACCGTGCTAAAGCTTTACCTGCCTTGAAATCCCTTTTATTTTATATTTTAAAAAGAAGATTCTTTTAAAAATCTATTGCTCACAAACTTCTATTTTTGATCGTCAGTACGATTTTCCCTAAAGGGCGATCACTGGCGATCTTCTAGTTCCTAACTGAATCTAGTCACCTCTTTAGGGGGGTTTGGGTTTTTAAAAATTTTTCTGTTGCCCTTTTACAATCAAAAACTTTTTTTGAGTTTAGCAATATTTAATCTCCAAAATCCCCCCTTTTACTCAAAAATACCCTTTTTTCTGGGTCTTTATCTTAAGGTTCCTTTCAAAACAGGTTTTATTGCAGTACTGTAGACTATTCAAAAACCCTTTTATTGCAGCTACTGTAGTTTTTCTCCCAAAAACTATCAAAAAGTGGGGTTCCAAGGGTTCTGTTCCCAAACACCCACTCTTCTCTTTTTTTCATTTAAAGATCTTCTAAGTCTAAATTAAAGCCCAAACCCCCCCTACGTGATGATTCTACCCTGCATTTTCAACTTTATTATTAGACGCCAATCATCAGGAACTAAGTGATTCACGGAAAAGGGGCCACCGAGCGCCAACTTTTTGATTTCTATAATTTTGATTGGGGAAAGCAAACCCTTGTTTTTTTCAATGCCTCAAAAAACCAAAATTTTATACCCATCCACTCGACCAAAAAAATAATAAATATCCCCCCATCTTTAATGACAGTCAACCGTCTCCTTCAAAATGAACATTTTTGGACTATCTTTTACTAAAAACTGAAAATGGAAATCTCCCTTCATTTTTTTGCTAAAACATTTTTAAGAAAATTAGGTACCCGTTTTTGGGGGCGCGTTTTTTTTTCTTCTTCCCCCCGCTGCTTGCTCTCTACAGGCCCATCCGCCCATTTTATGGAGTATGTCTCCCAAAGTTTGGGGGGGGTCCCCCCATAAATCTCTCCCAAAAAAGGGTTGAGTTTAAAAGGGTTTTCGTTCATTTAAAATCCCCCCCCTATTTACTTTAATGTTTCAACTTTAGATTAAACCCCCCATGTTGATTTCTTGCTATTTTTTACCGTTATTTTTATGTCACTGCCTTTTTTGAACTTGTAAAAGCAGCCTCCCCCCCCTCCCAAAGGCCCGCCGGGACAAGACTTTCTTTTCATTTTATCCTTTTTTGTCCCTTTCCAAGCAAGAGATAATCAGTATATTTATTTTGGGTTTTCATCCCTTTCAATGGAAAAAATCTGGAATTTTTTTCCCGTTTTATTTTTTCCCCCTTTCCCAGACCTAAAATTTTTTAAGGGGAAAGGGGTTACCAAGGGGCACCTCCAACTAAATGGCCCCCCCCCCTTTTTTTTTTCTTACTGGTTTTTTTATATGGGAAAAAGGAAAAAAAAGCTTGGGCCTTTTGGGGTTTCCTCTTTTTTGTGTGCCCTTGGCCAGTCCTTTTTGGAAAAATTTAAAAAAAAAAGAGAAAAAATACATTATACGAAAAACCAGTAGCACAAGTTTGAAGTCAGAACGTATCCTTTTAAAAAAAAAATTTAATTTAAGAAAATAAAATTTCTGGAAGGAGAGGGCAAAAATATAGCACCCCTTTTTAAAAACCCTTGGGCCCCCGAAAAAAATTTCCTTGTAATTTTGGGGCCATTTTGACGATTTTTAGTGAAAAATTTAAAAAAATTTTTTTTTTTAGAATGGGCCTGGTTTTGTATCCCTGTCGGAAAAAACCATTTGGGAAAATTTGTTTCTTTTT
>JACEEZ010021779.1:35000-43299 GCA_016584305.1 Chionoecetes opilio | reverse complement strand
GGGGGGAAGAAGAGAAAAAAAATAGAGAAAAGGGGGAAAGGAGAGAGAGAGAGATGAGAAGAAAGAGAAAGGGGGAAAAAATAAAATAGGAAGGGGGGGGGGGGGGGAAGGGGGGCAAGGGAAAAAATTTTTAAAAAAAATAAGGAAAAAAGGGGAAGGAGGAAAAGGGGAAAAAAGGAGAAAAAGAGGGGAAGAGAGAGAGAAAATAGGGGAGAAAAGAGAGAGAAAAGGGGGGTTGAGAGAGAGGGGGGGGGGCAGGGAAAGGAAGGAGAGAGAGTATCTGAGGGGAATCTGCGCGGGGGGAAAGAGCGTCCCTTTTGCTACGTATAAATAACATTCGTAACCCCTGTTGGGGGGAAGAACATTTTTTTTCGCGCGCTTTTTAAAAGTCGTTTTTTACGGAAAAAAGGGGCCTGGAAATAAAATTTTTTTTTGGGGGGTTTTGGGTGTTTTGAAATGAACTTTCCAAATAAGTGGGAAAAAAAAAAAGGGGGTTGGACATTACTTTAATGATCGTTTTCTCACACATGGGCCCCTTTTAGGTGACTTATCCTTTCTAGACCCAAAAAAAATTTTAAAAGCCCCAAAAACAGCAATAAATGGAGAAACGAGTTTTTCTTTTTTTGGAAAGAAATCATTTAAAATTTTTCCCTCAAGTTTGACAGCCGGGCAACAGCTGAAAATTAAAAATTTTTAAAATTAAGGAGTCTGGTTTAACACACGGGGAAAAAAGTTAAAAAAAACCACCCTTGGAGACTATTTTAGAAGAAGATAAAAGCTAAAATTTGAATCTGATGTCGGGAAGAAGGGGTTACAATAAAAATGTTAAATCATGAAAATTTTTTCCCAAATATATTGTTACCATATCCACAGTAGATAAAAATTGTTAACTGAAGAATCATGAAATTTTGGTTCTATTTTACAAGTTCTACAAACCCTTTTGTCATTTTACTCAAATTACCTGGGGAAAAAAAAGCTTTTCCCACTCTAAATTAATAAAAAACCGCCTAAAGGAGCAAAATTTAACGGGGGAACACCCCAGGGATGAAATGCTTATGGAAAGTGGAGAGGGTTTTAAATTTGTCTCTCGATAGTTTATAAAAATTTGCCCAAATTTTCTGAGAAGCGTAAACCCTTCTGAGAAAAACCCCTAAAAAATTTGAAAAAATTTTGGGGACTGCCCCTACTTAATTTAGCAGTCATTTTCGTAAAATTTGATATTTTTTTCCCAAAATTTATTTTAAAATTACGAAAGCGGGAATTTTTTCCTCGGGGAGGAAAATGGGGGCCCTAGTTTTTTTTTTCAATATCAAATGGTGGTGTAAAAAAAATATTTTGGGAATAAGGTTTGAAAAGCCGATGGCGCCCGCTAGGCTGCGGGCGTCACACATCACAATACAGCGGGTTTGGGGGCTCGTTCTCTAGGTTTTTAAAATCTGTGGGGGGGAAGCTTAATTCACATCATTATGAAAATAAGACGATGAATTATATTTAAAAAAAAAAGTGAAGGTGAGAAAAAATGAAACAAATAATAAAACTGAAATCGTGAGTATCTACGGCCCAAAATAAATCAGTTTTACAAAGACTACAGATTCCTTTTTTTTGTTTACATCAACGATTAGTAGGGGGCATTAGCAGGGGATTTTCACATGTTTGCTGGAACTAAGAATGGGTGGGATTATTAATCAGTTGGTAAAAACCCTTTTTGAAAGGGGAACTTAAAAACATAAGAAAAAAAGGGAAAAAGCTAAAAGAGGCCCGTGAGATTTACACGTGGTAGACCCTGTTACTTAATACTACGTACATCCATCTTTCACCCCCCATCCTTTTAAATTGCCCAGCCCCCCTTTTAAAAAACTCATTCTTTTTTCAGAAAATAAAAAATTACGTAAGTAAAAAAAAAAACAAAATGGGGGAAAATTACCAAAATTGATATTTTATTTATTTTATTTAAGTTTGTAAGGGTTTTTAAATTTTTGGGTGTTTTTTTAAAGGGCTGCAGGCTTTTGTAAAACAGCCAGGGTTGGGGTACGTAGCGCCGGGTTAGGCACCCGGGGGGGGGGGGTTTAGGTAAATCATGTCCTCTTCTAGGGATGGGACCCCCCGGAAAGAGTGACAATTTACCCCCCAAAAGGGGACGATGATGTTTGCGGGGAGTTGATAGATTATAAAAAAGGGAACAAGAAAAAAGTATTTTGTACACGGATGAATTTACTCAAGGGGGTTAAAATAGACGCCAGGGAATGAAGCGTCCCCCCTCAGGGGGGGGGAGGTATGTGAGTGCGAGCGACCCTCTCTGTGGGCCCGCAGCCAGCCCAGAGAGTGGTCCCCCGATGGGTCGCCCCGGGGAAATCGACCCTCTCTGCCAGTCTTACCCGGGCATTTGCCGGGGAAAGGTACTGCTGCTCCCCGCTCATACCTAAAACGCATACAGTGTAACAGCTCCCCCCTCGGGGCCGGGTCCCAGACTGCTCTACACGGTTTGTTTGTCGGGGGTTTCCCCCCATTTTTCACTTACAATGTTTTCTTTGGACCTGGCACCCAAACATTTAGCGGGTTTTTTCCCCCGGTGTTTCCGTGTTAACAGCTGTTTAACTGAACTGTAACACGGTCTGATTTTTTGGGGACCCCGCGGCCCCTCCCCACAGGGTTTTTATTTGGCTCCCAAAGGAGGTTCTTTTTTTTGTTTACCGCGTTGCTCAACGTTGTTCCCAAGTTTCCCCTTCGGGTCTCTTGCGTCCCTTGGGGGGGTTTACAAAGTTTAACCCTCGGGGCGTGGCCCCAGTACACAACGAGGGGCCCTTTCAGAAGGCTGTAAAAAGGCAAGCCCCAAAGGGGTGGGAAAACCTGCTGCAAAGGGACAGGCGAGCCCCTCACGGGCACTCCACTTGTGCCCCAGGGCAAGCTCATTTAGTGGGGGGGGGAACACGTAGTTGGTAGCTGAGGCGGGAGTTTATTGTTTTTGGGTTTTAAATTTTTTTTTTTTTTTTTTTCTTAAATTTTAAAATTAGTGCCTTTTACCGCCTGTAAGCAATGCCTTCTAAGGCTCGGATGGTAAAACCCGGGAAGTTAACTTGGGGCTGTTTTAGGTTTGGGCCCTTTCCGCCCGTGGTCCCCGCGGGAAAGGGTTTTATAGTTACCCCTGTGTTTAAAGGGGGTTATACCGCCCCCCTGTGCCCTTCGATAAACTCGAAATCGAAAGGGGAGTTAATGGGCAGGGCATTTTGGGTGTTCTTAGGCCATTTGGGACGGTGCAGAAAGTTTTTGGTTCTCATGGGAAGATGGGAAATCTAAGTTTTAATTCGCCCTCGTTAAGTAGAGCGAAGCGGGGCCCACTAGGGTAAAGGGAAAAAAAACCGCTTTTTAGCCCCGTGCTTTTACGCCCTGTGGTTTCCCTTGGGACTATCTTAGTATAATAACACCCGGATGAGGGTTTGAATCCCTCGTCACATAAAACATAAAAACACAAAATCCCACACTCCAGTAGCCCCTTCTAATTTTCCTGAAATCAGGGATTTTTTAAACATAAAAAGTACTAGCCGAAAAGCCCCCCCTCCGGGCGGATTTTTGGCAAAGCTCCTGCGGAGAGCTTTTGGGGGGGGCCGTCGCCCAAAAAAAACACAGACTTTTCCCAGATTAAATCCTTTTATTTAGATAGCCCCTTCAAAATTTCCTGAAATCAGGATTAGAAATTTGTATTAACGCCTTACTCACCCCCCCCCCACCCTTTCCCTCCCCATTCCCCATCCCTCCCCACCCTTCATTTCACCCATTACCCATCACCCCCCCCCCCCTTCACTCCCCATTCCCCAATCACCACAAAACCCCCTTTTCACTAAACCCTTTTCCCCAATCCCCCCCCCACCTATTCCCTTTCACCCATCCCCCCCCCCCTTAAACTCACCATTACCCATCACTCCCCACCCTTCCACTCACCCTTTAAACCCATCCCCCCCCACCCATTCACCCCAACCCATTACCCATCACCACACACCCCATTCACTCACCCATTACCCAAAACCCCCCCCCCATTCACTCACCCTTTACCCATCACCACACACCCATTCACCCCACCCTTTAACCCATCACCCCCCACCTTTTCCCCTCACCCATCACCCCCCCCCCATTCACCACCCATCCCCATTCCCCCACCCTTTCGGGGGACCCATTCCCCATCCCCCTTTCCCTAAAGGTTTTCCTTAAATTTCTCGAAAACCCCATTTTTCACAATTCTCGCTAATGGGCCCCAAAAAAAAAAAAATGTTTAAAAAATTATATTAGGTAGGTAAACTTGAAGGGGAGCGGAGCGGGTGGTACCCCTTTGGGTGGACGCCCACGGGGGGATCCCAAAAGGCCTTGTCCCCGGGTTTGGTCTGGGATTGAGGACATGAAAAAAGTAAAACTTTTTAAAAGTTTAAATTTTTCTTTAAAATTTATTGATTTTTTTTAATGTAATTCAATATACGGGGAGAAGAGGTGAGGGACAAATAAAAAAAAGTACAATTTGGTAAAAGTTTAATTTTTTCTTAAATTATTAAAATTACAATATATCCAGGGAACAAATAAAATAGCGGGAAATGAAGTCGGACCCGGATATTTTAGGTACTCTCTACAGCCCGGGTTTGAAAACACCATGGGGCCTACAAAACCCATATTACCATACATAACTATAAAGCCCCTTTTACAACCTTTCCCGCATAGAAAAAACCATACACATTCCACCATAAAACTTAAAAAAAAACAAAACCAAATACCCAAACAACAAGCTAAAAGACTCCAACAAACAAACCAAAAACCATTCAGCATACACAATCATCCAGATACCACCATATTCTATAAAACGTCCATACAGTTTGGGTTTTTCCAATCACCGCGAAAAAATTCAAGAGTTTTTTGGGTCGTGGAAATACCCGGGAAAACACCCCCAATCCCACAATCCAACTTTACACCGTTGAACAGGGACTTAAAGTGGGGTTTTTTTTATTTGTGCCTCGTGTTGTTTTAAAAGGCACACCCGGGCAGTTCACGGGGTTTTTTCTACGCCCATTAAACCTTTTCTGTATGCACTGGGTAATGCCGGGCTGTGCCGCCGTGGGATGGGGATCGGCATGGGGGTTATGGGGTGCCCTCTTTTTACTTGGGGGTTTCCCCCGGGTTTCTTCACGATTGGAAAAGCAGACTTTGGGAAAAGATCTCCGGATTTTTCAGTTTTTTGGGGGGGAAGGGGGGACCCTGTCATGTCCCCAAAAGCCAGATTTTTAAAGGGCCATTGGGGCATTGTGATTCTAAACAAGGGTAAAAAAATTTTTAGGGTCCCAATTGACAGACTTTCCCCCAACACACTTAAAACCCCATTTATCTGAGAGTGTGATTTGTTCCCTAGGCGCATACTTTGCGTGTATTTAAATAAACGATAAAAGGTTTTTGGATGGTTTTTTTTTGGTGGGGTGGGGTTTTTGCACCAGTCAGTTATCTCCCCGAGGGGAGGGTGAAAGAAAGGGTGGATTCGGCGCCTATATTCCACTTTAAAGCTAACAACTTACCCGACTTTTCTTTTTTTGGGTATAGAGTTGCTTTCCCCTTTTTCCGTCGCTTTTGCTCCCCTCCGGCGGGCGTTTTGCGTTTTTTTCGTTACTTGAAATCGGGTTTTTAAGGGGTTTTCCCTTTTTGTCAAAAGAATTTTGGCATGTATCTCCTGGTCTTCTTTACAGTTGCCCCATGAAACCCCGTTTTATTATCATGGGGAAACTGACAAAAAAGCAGGGCCCTTTTGTAAACCCGTTGTCAGTTAAGAAAATGGGGGACCCCCCCCCAAGGGAAAAGGGGGGCCATCATCTTGACAATGGCAACCCGCCCTCCCCCTAAGGGGGCGGGCTTACGACCTTTTGGTATGTCACGATCTGTTCCTGGGGTTCACAAAATATCAAGTAAAACCCCGTTCCAGTGCCAAAAAGCACAAAAATTTTTTTTCCCAAAACGGTGGCGCTTTGGGGGGGATATATTGTTTAAATACTAAGCGAAAACCCTTTTATAAAAATTGGGGTGACTCCCTCGATTAAAAAACCTTCTGGAAGGGATTTAAAATTATTTTGTTCCGTGAGAGGAAATTGAAAAAATTTTTCAGCTTCCAGATTTTCGGTCCCTTGACGGGTTTAGGAGTTTCATTTTCTGGGAAAAAAAAAAAAAGGGGGAAACGTTAAGATCAAAAAACCGGGCAGGGTCATATATTTGCCCAAAAATGGGTTTTGGGGAAAAAAGGGGGTTTATTAAAAAAACAGTAATGCTCAAAAATGACATGCTTCTTGCAAAGGCCATCAAAAACAAAAAAGGGATAGTAACAAACAAATGAGCTATTGGGCGCATTATCCCCCCACTGAAAAAGCCCGGTTTTGGGGGATTATGTCCCTGTTCTGAGAAAACATAGCGGTAATATTTGTTTGGTGTTCTCACGACGGGAAAGACAGGGGCATCGGGGCATTAAGAAAGCACGGAAAAAGTCCCTTCCCTTTTTTCCCTCTGAGCAAAGGGCCCGTCTTTAAATAAGTTACTCCTAAAAACGTCCAAACTAGTGCAAAATGTGGGGCAAATCGGACCCCTCCAAAAAGTCAAAAGAGAAACTGAGTTTTCTTGGGAAGGGTTCTTGGATCATCCTCGCCCTAAACCCGGCCATTGTCCGTGACCCTGTGTAATAAATTTTCCCCCCTCGTCGAAATTTTCTTGAAGAATCATGCCCCTTGCAAATTTCCTGAAACCCCCCGTAGGCCCCGCCGTCGATTCCCCCCCCCGGTCACACTGTCACCTCCTATCCCCAAGGGGAAAAAACATTGGTAAACAAATCTGAGTTTGCTAAGGGTCGTTTGAACCCCAAAGCCGCCAAAATTTAAAAGTAAGATAAAGAAATAAAACGCAAAAAAAAAAGGTTTAAGCCCAAATCAAAAAACCCGTAAAAGACCCAAAAAAGATTTTTTTCGGAGGAAACCCCCCCCGGGGGAGGGAAAAGTTTTAAAAATAAAAAACCGAAGGGGTTTGGAAAATTTGTTTTTATGGAAAATACAAAAATTAAAACCCCCAAATTTTCCCCAAAAAGGGAAAAACCAATGCGTACATATTTTCATAAATAAAAACCTAAATAAATTTTAATTTTATACAAAAAAGGGTTTCCCCAAAGGCAAAGGGAAGTCCCCAGCCTTTAAAACGGGATTGTGGCAACCCCAAAAATATCCCTTTAAGGGGGAAAAAATTTTTTTTGAATTCTTGTAGGTTTTCCATTTTTTTTATCTCGGTTTAGCTTTACCATGAGGGGGTTTTTGGAAATTTTTATGTGCCGCTTTTTTTCATAAATTAAAGCCCCAAAAAAGCATGATGGGCACAAAATGGAAAATTTTTAAAAATTTTTGGGGTGTTTAATATTGAAAACATACAGTCCCGCCCACAATTTCCAAAAATAAAAACCATGCCCAATGCATTTTTGTTTTTGCAACAGGCTTCCCAAACAATCAAGCCCCAAAAATTTTTCTGAAAAATTATGTCAAACCCACATGCTGGATGCCGAGCTTGGGTGTCCAAAAAACTGGGGTTCCCTTTTTTCTGATACCCTTTAAAAAAAAAAAAAATGAAAATTAATGATGTTTTTGAAATTTTAATAAGTGCATTAATAAAAAAAACTGTAAAAACATTTAAATTTAAAAAAAATTTAATAGGGTTTAGGCTTTTTTTCCCCTTAAACTTCCTGGGTTAAATTTTGGGGAATTTTTATCAAAAAAAAGAAAGGGTTTTACAATGGCATAAGTAATTTTAAAAAGTTATATAAATTTTACGTATCAACAATATAAGGAAAAAAAAAACATATGTGTACATATTACATTCTTTGCTTTAAATAACCCCTCCCCTCCCACACACAAAAAAACACAAAAAATAAAATATATTTATATATATATATAAAAATATATATATATATATATTTTAATATATTATAAAATAATTTTTTAATATAATATATTAATAATATATATATAATATATATATATATTTTATATATATATATATATTATATATATATTATATATTAAAATATATTATATATATAAAATATATATATATATATTATATATATATATATTTATATATTAAAATATAAAATATTATATATTAAAATATATATATATATAAAATATATAAAATATATATATATATATTATATATAAAATTTTATATATATATATATTATATATAATATATATTATATATAATATATTTTATATATATAAATATAAAATTAATATAATTTTTATATAAATTT
>JACEEZ010021779.1:0-30000 GCA_016584305.1 Chionoecetes opilio | reverse complement strand
CTTAGGGTCTCTGCCCCCTGACAAACTCTACACCCTTTGTACCCTTTCCACATCACCATCTAGTCCAGGCCACCAAAAATAACCCCTGCTTCTACTCTTCATCTTTGAAGTCCGAATGTCCTTCATGTAATTCTGTTAACAGAGCATTTCGGCCTTGAGGGGGAATTTACTATTCTGCTGCCCCAGAATATGCCCCCAAATTTTGTAAACTCAACTCACTCTCCCTGTTCTTGTAAGGAACAATGTCAGAAGGGTAGCTGGAGAGGTCCCGAGGCAACCATCACGCACGAACAGCAACACCGAGGGACAGCACAGGATCACGATTCGTCCACTCCCGAATCTGGCTTTGAGAAATCGGTCCCGAATCCATTAATTCCAAACAGATGAAGCATTTCAGCCGGTATCGGCACAGTAGTGGGCCTGTGTGCAAGTGGTTAAACGACTCAGAGCATCACAATGACAGTGTAACCTAGCAGGAGAATACACGAGTTTGTACTTGTAAGCAGATAACATTAAAGCCCAACGAAGCACTCTTGGAGACGCCACAGGTGGAATAAGTTTATCTTCCCCAAAACAGCCCAAGCAAAGGCTTTGATCGTTTGATTAAAATTTGGGGCCGGCCATACAAGTAGAAATGAAATTTCCTTGACTCCTACAACAACACTCAAACCCTTCCCGATCCGTCTGGGCAAAAACGGCGCTAGTCTCTTTGAGAGATCTTGAGTAAAATGAAACGGGACGCTCCTCACCTTTCTTGTCAATTTGGGACAGAACACATCCAACACCGTAGGGGCTGGCATCACATGCGAGCACAGTGTCCAAGGTGACATCAAAATGGGCCAGACAGGGAGGTGAAAGTATAAGCCCCCTTTAGCTTTCTGAAAAGCATCCACTTGATCCTTCCCCCACACCCAAGGTTGACCGTCACGTAGAAGGAGGTACAAGGGAGATAAAACTGTAGCAATATTTTTCAGGAACTTACTGTAGTAATTCAGAAGACCAAGCCAGGCCTTCAGGGACTTTTTTGTCTTCCGGTGGAGGAGCATCCATAATAGCTTCAGTCTTCTCTTCTTTTGGTTCTACGCCCGTTCACAAATCTTGTGGCCTAGATAAGTTACTTGAGGGCAGTCTAAGTTGGCATTTCTTCTTTTTCAGACGTTAAAAACCCGCCTGACACATTCCGACGGAGAACCTCCTCCAGCAGGGCATCGTGTTTTTTTCCATCCTTGCCCCCCACAACCACGTCATCCAAGAACACGGTCACATGAGGAAGTCCTGCAAGTAGAGTTGACAACATTTTTTGGAAAATTGCAACAGCTGAATGGATGCCAAAGGCGAGCCCTTTTATACATCTTGAGACCTCTGGGTGTGTTACTACTACATATTTCTGTGATTCTTCGTCTAACTCAATTTGAGGTAAGCATGGCTCATGTCTAATTTACTAAAGATGCAGCATCCTGAGAGCGCCCAAAATAATTCTTCAACTTGGGAAGAGGTACTGTTCCAAGGCCGCAACTTTATTCACTGTAAGTTTAAAATCCCCACAAAGCCCTACGTCTCCCGATGGCTTAGGCACTACGACCAGAGGGGTGCCCATTCACTAAATTTAACAGACTTTATAACACCCTCGTTTTCCCGCCGAATGAGCTCCTTGTCCACCTTGTGCTGGAGTGAGAGCGGCACGGGACGTGCTTGAAGAACTTTGGCCTCACCTCTTTTTCAACGAACAGATGAGCCTTTCCCAGTAAAACCCTCCAAGTTCTTCATTAAAAAACTTCTTTATAATCCATATCTACTCCTTGGTCAGGATTTTCAGCGTTTCACCATGCAGCATGTTGGGCCAATTTAAAATAAAACCCTTTTTCTAGCCAAAATTTCGACCAATTAAGCCTTTACCACGACCTCTCACTATGATCAGCGGTAATTTCTAGGGACACTATCTCAAAGGAGATTTCCACATCTGCTACTCCAATCACTTTAATTCTTTTCCTGTATAGGTTTTAAATACACGATCCAAAGGTTGAACTGGGAAGTGCTGTCCACAAAGCTCACGGGAAAAAAGCTTCGCCCATAACAGAACTGAAAACTCCAGTGTCAACCTCCCCTTTGAGTTTCCCGTCCGTGGGAAACTTCACGTCCAGTAGTAGGGGCGGATGAAATTGTGAACTATATCATCAGCCTGAGGGAAATTAAAAAAGCTGTACACCACTTCTGAAGCTCCGTCACCACTAGCCTTTGCTTCCACGGCATCGCCTGCCGGTATGGCTCCGATTTCCATCACAGACACCGTACCCGCCATATGCGCTGCTCTAGTGTGACCCCCTCCCGTGACATTGGTAACACTTCTGGTTTTTAAACGGGCAGTTGGGAATTGTTATGTCTGTCACTTAAACATCTAAAACACTTAGAAGGCTTCAGTCGTTCACCATTTAAAATTTAACTTTATTTCTGCCGCGAGCAGCTTCATTTTTTTGCCTACCCAGCTGACCATTGACGGCACTTCGGTCGTTTTGCTGCGGTTGATTATACTGTTTCAATTCCTGGTATTACATTCCGCGTCTCCCAGGCCCCTGCAATGCCACTGCCTTCTCGAGCGTTAAGTCGGTTTTAGCCAGCAACCTGCTTTGAATGGCTTCACTGTCCAACCACACACCAGACGGTCACGAATCATTCATTAACATCTGTCCATATTGACCCAAATTTTAAGATAACATCCCAAGCCTGGCAACATAATCTCTCACAGATTCTTTTCCAGATTCCTGAACTGTTGAAACGGAAAACCCTGCCACAATACTTGAGGGCTTCGGATCGTAGTGGTTCTGAAGCTTTTCTATCAACTCTAGAAGAGCAATTTCCTGGGCTTGGGGAGGACTGCCCCAAAGATCGTAGGGTGCTGTACGTAGCTACCCCCACAGATGAGAGGAACACGGCCCTCTTGACTCCGCATCTTCAATCTTGTTGGCCAGAAAATACTGTTCTAGCCTCTCGCAGTATTCGCCCCAAAAAGACTTGTTGCTCTCGTCAAAATCACTAAGGTGGCCAAAGTGCGGCATCACGACACTGGGTTCGTAAAATCCTCGTCGCCTGTGGTATCCCAGCGTAGTAGAGTCCAGAGAGACAGGGTAGGAATAAGTCAGGCCAGGTTCAGTTGTATTTGGGGTATATACAGTGGTGGCTCGGTACCGACTGGTGCCGAGTCCATGATAGGTCCATCTTAACAGTGTGTATTAACCCCGCGGCGCCAATAGTGAAACCCCAAACCAGCAACGTGAAGCGCCAACAATCTATCACCAGCAGTTACTACACCTATAAACCCTGTTTATCTAACAATGATGGCTATCTAACTTATGATTATCATCGGAATGATTATATCTAACAATAAGGGTACTCCGTAGTGTAGTGGCTAGCACGCTCGGTTCACAACCGAGAAGTCCCGGGTTCCATCCCCGGGCAGAGCGAAGAGAGATGGGCATTCTTCTTAAAACCCGAGCCCCTATCCACCCAGCAGTGAATGGGTACCGGGTGTTAGCCGGGGGTTTGTGACCCGCCTACCGGGATGTAGGTTTCGGCCAACACTAAGGATGAATGAAGAAAAATGTTCATATGGAGACGGGGCCATATGAGTGTAGCTCAGGCCATGTAAAACTATAAAATACCACAACTAGATGAATACATATATAAGCATATATATAGGTATATGCATATACTAGTACAATGATAATGTTTAGAAATAAAAGCTGAAAATGAAACTAGTAAATGAAAATAATATATATTAAAAATAAGAAAATTAATATAAAATGCGGCAAGAGGTGTGAATGAGAGTGAAAGGAGTGTATGGGTAAAATATTATTTCAAGGATTGTAACCATTTCTGGCCTTTGTAGCAAGATTTCGCACTAATACACACTTGACACCCACCCACAGGGCAGGATTGTTAGCCTTTTGCTGCCGCAGGACCACCCACACATACAGGTGGACAGTAAGATTGCTTACGTCCCATACCCATTCACTGCTGGTGAACAGGGGCTACAGCGTGTAATGAGACAAGCCCAAAGTGTCTCCGCCTGGCCGGTCTTCTTGATTGTGAGCCAAGCGCGCTAACCACCACCACCGGGCTCCTATACACACAACACACACACACACACACACACACACACCACACACACACACACACCACAACAAAACACACACACACACAAAAATACACCACACACCATATATATATATATAATATAATTAATATATATTATATTTTAATTTTATATATATATATAAATAAAAATAATATAATATATATATATATATATATATATACTAACACCATCAAAGCCTTGTACCCATGGGTACATCTCGATGACTGTTGACACAGAAACACTCGCTGACGATTCTCTTCCGTCTCTCAGGAGCGTCAGCCGCACATGGTTCCATCTGAGAAATAGTGAATAGGTACAAGTTTGTCTCTGCAAGTTGGGCCAACCTCTCTGGGGTTTCCCTTCTTGTACAGGAGATGAAGTAACCAAAACAAAATTATTTCACTAAACTTATTGTTTGTCAACATTTTGTCGACAGTGGCCAATTTGCAGCCTTAGCATTGTAATGGTGGCTTACAGAAGGGAACACCCAGATAAAAGGATATCAGTAAAATGGTACATACTAATGTAAGAGAAAATCAAATGTAGCAAGTCAGGTTCTACATGCCTTCCTGTCCAGCAGGCTCTCTCTTTGACCACTCTAAAGCCAGGCACTGCCGATGTCGCTCTAGTGATTCATCATCTTCTGAATGTGGGTCTTAACGGCAGGAAGCCTTAACTCACATACATTAATGCCGTATCAGCCTCTTTTCTTGATGGCAAGCTTTGGGAATCTTCTTTTTAGGACTCCACCTCACTCAATGAGGAATCCTGCCTTTTTCCTGGAGTTCTGGAATTTTACGCGAATGCGTGATTTTCATGCATCTGGCAATTCACCGCTCCTCCAGGTCAGCATTTTTCAGATGGCAGGAGAAAGCTGTCAAAACCCCATTTGCCATGCATGATCGTACTGGTCTGATTGGGTAGCTTATTAAAATAACAACATTAATTAGGCTATATCTTTTTTAAACCTGCCTTTTCATCCTGGAAGGGTTTGTGCAATAAGATAGGTGAAAAGGTCAGATTAAGTGCACATGCTCTACTAATACTGAGCAGTGGGGTTCACACCGGCAGTGCCTGCACGTCACTTCTGCCAGTGCTAGCTAGCCACTGGCCCACCATGAGATGTGTATTTACCAATATTAATTATCTTTTTACTTCATAACATTATATCAATGCTGAATTTGACATTCAATGTATATGATAGCACAACCAAAAACAAATATTATACAAAGCATAACTGTTGAAACACACTAGATTATGCGTAGATAAATAAACTCCATACTGCATACGTTTAATTGCACAATCATAATTGAATCATTAACCAATGGCAACTGATAAGCAATGGATGTCATTCGGCTGATTCTTTAAACGTCCTTAGACTTAGGCTAACCTAAAGACTAACCGTGGCTTTTAGACAGGCATTTCCCGTTTTCAAACTTTTTCCCGGTGGGGATTAGTCTTAAGTTGGTCTAAAAACTAAACGAGAGTAGTATTGGAAATGTTAGACACCCAGGAGCCTGTTCCAAACACTTGAGTCTAATGATATTTACGAATAATATACAAATGCCATACTAAGACAATTTACCAGTTATTGCCAATCTGTTGGTAAAAATATGAGTGTAGTACATGCGTTCTACGCAGATTATGAAGCACTAGCGCAAAGCCGCTCTCCGGGCGGGACTTTTGGCGAGATCCTGCGGAGGCTATTGGTGGGCCGAAGGCCCACCAAAACACAGCCTTTCTGGACGAGTGTGTTTAGGAAAACAGGAAACAGGAAAGTGGAGATTGATAATCTCTGAAATTAACAGCCAAAGTAAAGGTGAGACAATAATGTTTGCAAAACACACACACACACACACAACACACACACACCACACACACACACACACACACACACACACACACACACACACACACACACACACACATTATTATGTACCTATTGTATATTTGTACACAATTATATGTACTATGGATTCAGTCACTCATCAGGTGGTAGTGCAGTCAATAGGGTTGTTTTAAAAGGAGGCTGGAGAATTTCATGAATGGGGGATGAAAGGGGGATATAGGTAGTGTTAAGTAACAGGGAACTTACCACGTGTAGGTCTCACGACCTCTTGTAGCTTCCTTATTTTCGTGTTCTTATTCGGCCGAGGATACTCTCGGTCGATTAAATTCTTTCCGTTTCATATTTGTACATTTTTTTCACCTCACTGTTTTTATTAAGTAGATATTCATCGTCTTCTTACATAATGATGGAATGCCATAAGGATCATAATACATAATGATGTGCACACCAAAGAGTTATATACCTAAGAGGGGCCTACTCGCGAGGTATTTGCATTTCCAAGTAATTTTGAAAAAAACTTGGTCCAACTTGATTTGATTTATGGTCCTCGCGCGCGCTTTGGAGCATGTTTTCTCATTTAATATGGTCCACACAACATTTGTTCCAGAGGTATTTTCGATATTTAAAGTGCACTTGAATAAAATGGCTTCTTCCTCTGCATCTTTACAACTCTCCCACTACGACATTATCTCCCTCGAAATGCAAGTTACCGTTTACGATTTAGGTACAGAAACAAATAGAAGGAAGTGTGTTAGGTGTGGCAGGAGAAGACATAGGTAGATCCCGGGTAAAACATTTAGTGAACATGGAAATATCGGTACGCTTATTAATCTGTGGCTTGGAGTCCTCTTCGATATTTTTAATTGTTCATATGTGACTTGTTATGGAAGACTGAGATGCTTTAAATAAGTGAAGAAGTGAGTAGGTGTCATAGATTAAGTACCACTTAGGAAATACTGACTCGTGAATATCACCAAAAGACACGAAATTAGAGCTCCATGTTATTCTGTGTTTGAGAGGCTCTCAGTTCGACAATGAAATTTGTATGAAAGTGACGTTTATGGGTGATGGACGGCTTTAAATAAGGTGAATGAGTGAGTTAGGTTATCCGCTTTATCCCCTTGCTTTAGGTAGGTTCTCCGAACCAACGCCCAGGGCAAGACATCAGAAAGAGTTAGGGCGCGGTTGTTTGAGTTAACCTAACTTCCTCGCATTTCTACAACCGGAAGTCGCGGGATTCTGGTACGAGATATGCAAGTGGCGTCGGTGTCCACTATGGGTGATCTTTTCCGCTTGATAATATCTCTATTCGTAAGGTATTCTGCATTTGGGGGAAGCAACCACCCCGGGAGGCGGGTCACCAACCCCCACAGGCTAACACATTACCGATCACGCTGGATGGACAAGGGCTTGGGGTTTTATTAAGAAAAGGGAGCCCATTATACCTTCAGCCTGATGCGTGGCGGTTAGTGGCAGCTACCCACCGGGCTGGTGAAGCGACTCACGCGAGGTGGTCTGCGTGTGAGGTGCGCCGTTCACACTCGGGCCCATCACCCCATAACAAACTCATTAATAAAAACTCACCACGAAGGGTAGGAGATTGTTTTATGGCCCAATTTCATTTGTATACTTGCCCTGTTTCAGTTCTTGAGCAGAAAACATCATATATACTCGAATTATGGAAGTATTTTTATCGTATATGCTGCTCTAGCCACCCCTACGTGGTCGCTTGTTTTGGACAGCTTAACGTCTTTAAGTTACGTCATCAATCTGCCCGCATGAATGCAAAAGTTGCCCAAAAACAGCTGTTGGAAGTCGCTAGGTAGTGAAGACCGGAAAGTTAAGCCTCTCTGAATGTAGCCCCAGGTTAGGTTAGTGAACTAGCGAGGGGGGATCTGAGCGCCCGCTCCCTCCGTTCTGTGCAGGGTAAAATAACCAATGTCCATGTATTGTATTAAAACTGCAGTTTTACCGTTGAGATTATTCGAGGCATAGGTAAGTAATTTCCCGTAGACTTTATCAGTTATATATTTTTATATATTTCCGGGCTTATGTAAGCAGTAGTGTACCGGATACATCTTACGTTATCCACATACAATATACTATCAGTACAAAAACTTAGTTGCCATTTACCCCGCCAAACCCTGCGTTCCCGACGGGTCCCCCGGGGTTTTTTTTTTTTTTTTTTTTTTTTTTTTTGTTAAATCACGGGATCTGGCCAAGGGCACAAACAAAAAATGGGGTAACACAAAGCCCGCTAGTTGCCAGTCCCTATAAAGAAGACAGTAAGAGAATAAAATAAAAACAAAAGGGGAGGCCATTTAGTTCGGGAGGTGTCTTGTTAGTCTTCTTTTGAAAAGATTAAGTCATAGGAAAGTGAAAAATAGGAAAACAGGAAGAGAGTCCAGAGTTTTACAGTGAAAGGGATGAAAGAGTAAGATACTGATTAACTCTTGCATTAGGAAAGAGATGGACAGAATAGGGATGGGACGGAGTAGAAAAGTCTTGGCAGCGAGGTCGCGGGAGTGGGGGAGGCAGCAGTAGCAAGTCAGAAGAGCAGTGGAGCATGAAAATAACGTCTAGAGAGAGCAAGGGACACAACCATTGCGGCGGTGATTTAAAGATTGAAGACAGTCATTCAGAGGAGAGGAGTTGATGAGCCGTAAAGCTTTTGGGGACTCACCTGTTTAGGAGAGCTGTATGAGTGGATCCTCCACAAACATGTGAGACATACTCAATACATGGGGCGGATAAGGGCCCCTGTAGAGGAGCAAGCAATTGGGAGGGTGAAAAAAAAAGGACGCAGACGCCACAGCAAGCACACCCTAACTTCTTAGAAGCTGTTTTAGCAGAGATGAGTGTGGAGATTTGCAGTTCAGATTTTAGTAAAGGATTAGTCCTAAGAAATTGTTCATTGTAGAAAAAGGAGACAGTTGGAGTGTCATTGAAGAAGAGGGGATAGTTTTATCTGGTAGGTTTGTCGACTAGATAGTGGAAGAAATTGTGTTTTGAGCATTTGAACAAAACAAGGTTGCTTTTGCCAATCAGGAAATAATAGAAAGATCAGCAGTTAAGCGCTCGGTGGGCATCTCTCCGTGAATCACTTAGTTCCTGTTGAGTTGGACGTCTAATAAACGACGTTGGCGGCGGACAAATGCAGGGTAGAATCATCAGCGTAGGAGTGGATAGGGCCTTTGTGTTAGACCTTAGAGATCATTAATGATAATGAAAGAGGGTGGGGTGATAGGACAGAACCCTAGGGAACACCATATTGATAGATTTAGGAGAAGAACAATGTCCGCTACAGTAGCTGCAATAGAACGGTTTGAAAGGAAACTTAAAAGAAGGTACAGAGAGACGGATAGCAAACCGAATGAGGGTAGTTTGGAAATAAAGATTTGTGCCAGACTCTATCAAAAGCTTTTGATATGTCAAGGGCAACAGCAAAAGTTTCACCGAAAACCACTAAAGGAGGATGACAAAAGGGATTCAGTTAGGAAAGTAGAAGACACCAGTAGATCGCCCTTTAGGAAACCGTACTGACCGATTCAGATAGAAGATTGTGAGCAGATAGATGCTTAAGAATTTCTATTAGGTTGGTTTGAAGGGGGGGAATAACTGGAAAATATAGCATTTCCGGACTTTTATGTGACCATAACTTTAACACATCATAATACATGGAAAAGAGTAAATTTTTGCCCATACTAATTACTGGTTAAAAGTACAAATTTAACACAAATTTGTCACGCCGCAAATGTTCCTATTTTCGGCGACATTCCAATTACTGATCTTGATATTACAGGACCCAATATTTACATGTAATCAATCTTTTACCCGATGTTTTATGCATTGTAGCGATTAAAATACCATCAATAGCTTGACAATGCTTAATAGTAAGGTAAGGTTAGGTTCGGTGACAAATGACAGTAGGTTAGTGAATGAATGAATAGTATATGTGTATTAAGACATAACACTTGAATGACTTCTCACCAATCAAGGAGTAGGATGGGCGGCAGGATCGAGACCAATCAGCTTTTATCCGTACAGGCACTGAGCTCCTGGATCTCCATATAGCAGATTGTGCCTGTGGACCCAAATTCCCTCTGAAGATGACACGGGCCAAACTAATTCAGAATAATAGTACTTTTTTCTTAGGCAATTGTGTCCCTTTATTCCTCCGCTCTATGATTCCACTGCGGACACAAGTGCCTCCCCAACTTCATTCACTTATTTCAGTGTGCAGTTCCTTCCCTCAGGACGAGTCACTTCTCCTCAGGGAAACTTGGGACATGGTAACTTATAAAATGAAACACTCTGTTATCAAGGGCAGACACTGGAAAATCATATCAATGGAAGTAAACTTATTGTACTGTCACAATGTGGTCATCAAAATGTTCATCATGAACGCGTGGGTTATTATAATGGACGAGCAACTGCGCGGTCGCTAACGCCGCAGCACAGACCTACAGGCCTCACCAGCTTACTTTTTCTCTATTATTTTCGGCTCCGTATATTGTGCAGTAGTATTCACTTTTCCGGAAACAAACAATATAACTTATTTTTATATAATAATTGCTGAGTTAGGTTACAGTTTAGTTTGGTAGGTTCGGTTTAGATTATGTTAAGGTTTGTTTAGGTTATATTAGGGATAAGAGTAGTGTGGATTAGGTTTGGTGAGCTAATCAGTTTAAAAAAAAATAATTGATGGTGCACGCGATGCCTGGGTGGTTGGCGCCGCCAACTTCCTGTGGAATATTTCCCATTAAATACTCCATCAGAAAAAAGCATACTTTAGGCAAGGAAAAAACTAGTCAGTGTCTCAGAAACAAATGAACGCGCAGTCTCATCATTTGTTACCACGCCGTTGCGCCATGGTAGTGTCTGTACCGAAAGTTACACGAAATCACATACATAGAAATGCGTCTTTCTGTATCTTTTTGATTATTTTCGGATATTTTCAGGGTTATTTCGGTCGGTATTTAGAGGACCCTGCCATGCGAGGGCTTATCAGCTGATGAAGGGAAAAAAAGCGCTGTTTACATATGGCGCCGGACAAAAGGCTTCCGCTGGGTGACTCCCAACTTTCAAATTCAAAGTTAAGGTCGTTACTCAACCGTACTCGCGACACAAATCTCAGAACCAAGAAGGGACCATAATGATTTCTCATACCAAATCAATTTTTGGTATGAAATACCTCGCGAGTAGCCCCCTCTAGAGAGCGAGTCCCGCATCCCGCTGTATTGGACGAGTGACGCCCGCAGCCTAGTGCGGCGACATATACCTTATTCCCAACCAGACTGACACCAAATTGCATTGAAGAAGAAAAAACAAATTGGGGCCACCATCGTCTTCCTCGAGGAAAATTATGAATTACAGAACATAAAATGTGAACAATAAATATAAAATATACGAAAATGACGGTTTTAAATAAAGTAGCGCATGAACATTTTATCACATTTTTTTCTTCATCTCCTAGTGCCTCAGGCTATTTATCATGTACACCCTTTTTTTAAGCATGGTCCTGAATGTACACTAGGGTTTCACCGTTATAACAAAAATTCCTTTTTCTCAACTTTGGCATGCAATTTCCTATGTAAAATGGAATTCTAAAGGACGATTTATGCTATTCCATTTTTGCATTTGAGCAAGTCTGATACTATGCAAAATGCACTTTTATATTGCACCTATCGAATAATGCTAAAATGAGTACGCCAGTGTCGGTTGGTTCTGTTTTATTGCATCATGCACCAATATGAGTTCCAATATGACTAGCGTGGTAAGCTCTTTCTGATCAGTTGGTTCATCAGGCACTACATCACAGTGGTCACAGCCTCTACGTTGGCCTAGAACGTGTCCAATCATGTCCTTCTTAGACCTGAAGCAGGGCATGGTCTCCCGATGGTGGGCCCGAGCCAGGATTGAACCCGTCTATGGCCTGCGCCCACCACTGCTGCCGCAGACCCGTCCACCTGCTTCACGACTCTTTTGGTGCTCTGAGTGTAGATAGAGGAACTACGGAACCTCGTGCGGCTTGAACAGGAATTCCTGGACTGATCCCCGGACAGTGAACAGGTTTGAATGCCGGCTCGTTGCACATGCCAGCTGCCAGCTTGATCAGTGTCGCAAGCGTGCGCTACAAGTTCCGCTTGGGTGTGATGCGAGATCTTACACTGGTGTCCCAATCCTCGCCAGCCCTCGCTTCAAAATCTGGGTCACGGCGAACCTGCTGTCGTCCTCACTATGACTCGACCATCAGCGAAAGGAGGACACATTCTGACGTTTGTGCGAACATGCTCCTGTCCGCAGTTAGAAGGTCACCAGCTCTCGTTTGGACCTTTTGGGCGCAACCTCATCACTCTGAGCTGCAGTGAGGATGTGCTTGGGGCCGTCCTCTAGTCTGTGGTGAACCTTGATGTCGTATGTAGAGATTTGAAGATACAACGGCAGGCAGTACTTGAATAGGATTTCCAGGGTATTCAGTTCTTTGCCAGTCAGTCCATGCTTCTGGTCCACATGTACCGGCGACTGGGCTGTGGGAGCCATCTGGAGTTGGGAACCTTGCCATACGATCAGTGAGTCGGTTGGAGTGGAGTCGTTATGTACCAGCACGATCATAGAGAGCCTGAGCCACCTTGAACACAGGCTCTTCTCCAGGTGGCACCGGGTCCTCTGGTACAAAGTGCCAAAGGTACCTTCCAGATGGCTCCTCTGTCAACGACAACATGCTCTTCCCAGATCAACCTTGGGTGCAGTTCCCATAGCTGTCGGGCACCATCGCCCTGGTCTTTCCTTCCTCCCATCGTAACCCAATCCAACTATTTTGGACCCTGGTGCTTCCCCTGTCAATGTCACTGGCCGATGCCATGGCATCCTGCCCGGCATCCTCAGCTTGTTATGATCGCAGCCAGGTACGACTGTCTGAGAGAGGTGGCCGTCAGCGATAAGGTCTGGAGGAATCCAGAAGCCAAGGCAGCAGCAGCAGTGGGCGGAACGTCGAACCGGATGTTGCCAGCGCCAGGTCCGGGACTGGCATTGGTGTTCTTCTTGAGCTGGCCTGTCCAAGTACTGCATCACAAGGGGTGCCAGGGACCCCAGCTCTCCTGGCAGTCGGTTACAGTATGGCAGGCCTTTTTTTTCTGTTGCCTCCTGCTCTTTAAATTCACCACCTGCCAACTACCCTCATGTCAAGCACTAGTTAAGTTCTCCTAAATCATCTTTTCATGTCCATTCCTACCTTGCACAATTCTAAGACTTACTTTCCTCTTAGATTATAGATTATATGTGGCATCAATGGGCCCCAGCACATAAACTACGTCACGGTTTGTTACATTCGGTGCATTGTGAGATAAGGCGGGGTCGCCGCGGATGACCTACGAAGGGGAAAAACTACGGCCGATGGAAGAATTTCGAGTTATTTTGCGCGAAAATGATATTCCAGGTGCTATATTACTGTGCTCTGTTCTCGATGACAACACTAAGAGAAGACCTGAGGTAATGGCTGAGTACAGAGGCCTTCTTAAACCAAGAAAACAGAGTCCGAACAGAGGCCTCGTCAAAAGGTAAACAACTGGTAATAGGTACGTAATGTGTTCCCTACACTTGCTTATTCTTAATGAGACTTGCTGTTGACTTTTTCTTGGTTTGAGAAGCCTTCGCACATCAAACCATCACCTCAGGTCTTCTCTAGTTGTCAGCTGTAGCACGGATATAGCACCTGGAATACAAATTTCGCCCCAAAACACAACTCGAATTTTTTCATTGTAAAACAATAAATTTTTTCAAACATCACCAACCTTAAGGTTGGTGATGTTGGTATAGATCAAGAGTATTCATTGGCTCGCACGTAACACTTAAACCATGATGTTACCACTACTTATATGGAGAAAGACAACAAAAGGAACTCAATGAATAAGGTATTTATTGCGTTGATTTATCTATTACTCCATCCATAAACCAAGTTGCATAACCACGGTGACCATAAAACCCATAACAAACAAAAACACAAAAAACAATACCATCCTTGCCTCATGGGACCTGCATGGTACTGTCGTCTACCGATATTTTTGTCCCTACACAAATCGGACAACTCGCCGACAGTATGGTTAGGTTGGTATCCGGTCATTTCGCCCATATGCCATTGCGCCATACAATAGATCATTTCGTCCACAGGTCGTTTCGCCACACTATGGAGTCATTTTCGCCCACACTATGAGTCTATAGGAGCTAGGAGGTTAGGTTATATTTGTTTTAGTGTGTCGAGAACCCCCCAACCCCCTCTAGGGAGAGTTAGGTTAGATTTGTTTAGGTTAGATTTGTTTAGGTTAGATTTGGTAGTTAGGTTGATAGATTTGGTTAGGTTAGGTTAGATAGATTTGGTTAGGTTAGGATAGGTTAGATTTGGTTAGGTTAGGTTAGGTTACGGTGGGTCAAGCCCCCTGCTAGGGTAGGATTAATTTGGTTAGGTTAGGTTTTTATTTGTTAGGCACTTTCGTCATTTCGCCCACAAGACATTTCGTCCACCTGTAAGTCAATTCGCCCACATATAAGTCATTCGCCCCACTCTATATTCAATTCGCCCACACGATTCCATGTCACGAGTCATGTAACTATATCTTCCTCTGGCAGAAATGGAATGAACCACCAGTAACCTCGGGCGAAATGACTCCATCGTGTGGGCGAAATGACGGTAAATTTTAGTGTTTGCCCCATACTCTCCCATTCCCAAACAAGTTTGGGGACCTGTGGAAATGCGGGGTTTCGGGTGGGGAGGAACAAATTATGCGTCGGAAACACGCTAATTAAAAGAGTTGTGTGTAGGGGTGGTAAAAATTCCTAGATCTAGGGTAATGTCCTTATATCTAGAGCAAATTGCTAACGCAAATAAAACCTAACCTAACCAAAATTAACCTACCCTAGCAGGGGGGCTTGACCCACGATACCTACCTAACCAAACTAAACCTAACCTTACCAAAATATAAACCTATCCTAACCTAACCAAAATCTAATCTAACTAACCTAACCAAATCTAATAGGTTGGATAGGTTAGATTTGGGATTAGGTTAGGTTAGCTTAGGTTAGATTTTTTTGGTAGAGTTAGGTTATCGGGGGTCAAAGCCCCCTGCTAGGTTGTTAATTTTGGTAGGTAGGTTTATTTTGGTTAGGCAATTCTTCTGCCAGAGGAAGATATAAGTTACAGGACTCCGTGACATGGTCGTTGTGGGCGAATTGACTTTTATATGGGGCGGAATGACTGTACATGTGGACGCGAAAGGCTGTGGGCGAAAAAGGACGACAATTGCCTAACAAAATTAACCTAACCTAACCAAAAAGTAACCTTACCCTAGCATGGGAGCTTGACCACGATAGCTAACTTAACCAAATCTAAACTAAGCTAACTTAACCTTAACCAAATTTAAAACTATCCTAAAAACTAACCAAATTAAAAAAAAAAAAAAAAATTTCCTTAAACTAACCTAAACCTAACCCCAAAGTACTAAACCCATAAACTACCCAAATCGACCTACCCTAAATCTAACCTAACTCC
The DNA here is from genome assembly GCA_016584305.1 of Chionoecetes opilio. Lineage (NCBI taxonomy): Eukaryota > Metazoa > Arthropoda > Malacostraca > Decapoda > Majidae > Chionoecetes > Chionoecetes opilio. Next base: position 14,475 of record JACEEZ010021779.1, on the reverse strand, counting down.
TAGCGGGGGAGGTTGGGGGTTCTCGACACACTAAACAAATATAAACCTTAACCTCTAGCCCTATAGACTCCCTAGTGTGGGCGAAATGACTCAATAGTGTGGGCGAAATGAACCTGTGGGCGAAATGACTCTATGGTGTGGCGAATGGCATGTGGGCGAAAATGCCGGATACCCAACCTAAAACCATTACTGTCGGCGGAGTTTCCCGATGTTGGTCTGTAGGGACAAAAAATATCGGTAGACGACATGTAACATCGCAGGTACCATGAGGCAAAGATGGGTAACGTCACCGTTAGTTCTGCAACTTGTTTATGGATGGAGTAATAAATAAATCAAAGCAAAGTTGGTGATGTTGGTATAGACTCAAGGAGATTCATGGCTCGTCAAGTAACACTTAAAGCCATTATGACGGCACTTACTTATTTTGAGAAAGAGTAACAAAAGGAACTCAATTAATAAGGTATTTACTACTATCATAACCATGAATATGTACAGCCACAAGAGCTAGAAGACTACGACGATGAAAAAAATTGCGAGTTGTTTTGGCGAAATGAATCAGGGGCTATATTATCCGTGCTCCTGACAACATAGAGAAGACCTGAGGTGAGGTGATGTGTGAGGCTTCTAAACAGGAAAACAGTCACAGCAGAGTTCTCATTAAGAAGTGTAAGCAAGTGGTAGGGACACAATTACGTACTACCAGTGCTTACCTTTTGACGAGGCTCTGTTATGACTCTGTTTTCTTGGTTAGAAGCCTCTGCACATCAGCCATGACTTCCGGTCTTCTATATAGTGTTGTCAGCGAGAAACAGAGCACAGTAATATAGCACCTGGAATATCAATTTTCGCGCAAAAATAACTCGAAATTTTCCATCGCCGTAGTTTTTCCCTCGTAGGTCCACCCACGGCGACCCAGCCTTATCCCCACAATGCACCGATGTAAACACACCGTGACGTAGTTATAGGTTAGGGTCATTTTAGTAGTTGTGATATCAAATACTTACACAGTTACCTTCCAATCTTAACCACTTGACTCAACCGAATCGTCACGATTTGCTTGAGCTCTGGTTAGGATCTATACCATTTACAATGTCTACCCCATTCTTCCTGCTGGATGTTCAGAAACACTGGGCTTTTAGCCTTACGCAAGAACATGAGGTAAAAGGGATGTATTTGGTGTGGGTCCTCTGCCGACTGGTGTTAATGCCATAGACGGCAGACCTCAAAATCCTGTAAATAAACCCAGGTTGTGTATTGTTGTCATCAAACATGGCTAACTATCTCCTGTGGTAGCCTGTGGCCAAAGATTGCCTCTAACTGATACCCTTGATCAATGAATATTTTATACTGTAGCAGTCTACAATGATTATAGAAAATTCATTTTCAATTACCTTGACAGAGCGATGCCTTGTATATTCAATGGGCAGATAACTTGCTTGAAGAAAAACTTTGATACACACTGCAGTTAAATATCTACAACGCGCTGCAATTCAGGACTTTAAATTAATAAGACCTAAACCTTAACGTATATGTTATTCTTATATAAAATAGACAACCTATAAAGGCCACACCGAATATAGCGGCAGAGTAATTAATATGTATCATGGAAACCACCAACCTCACTCACCCTATGTTCCACTATTTAATTACAGTAAACACCCATCGTTATCCACACTTACCCAAAAAGTCTGGTCAACATTATGAGGGTTATTGTCTTGGTGGCTACTGATGGCTGCTACTACTCAAAATAATTTATTGAGCTAACAGCCACTATCCACACTTTACCTCGAGTGTGGTCCTCATCCTGTAAGGTTTGTTTTAATATCCAAGTGTGTCAGTTTATGAGCTCCACACAACACATTAATTAAAAAAAATATCAGATTTCATGAGGATTTGAATATTCTGGCTTACATATTGTGAGCGTTTCAGGCTGTCAAGTTCTACACCATATGCTGAATGGGGATACCAATATGTGGTGTTTGTAGTTTTAGTGTTTTAGGTTATGGTTGTATCTCTGTTCATGTCTCATGTTTCACTAGTACTGTAAGGCTTCACTGATTCATAGCAAGTTTATGAAAAGCTTCGAGATACTACCTCGGAAGTGATATGTGGCAATTCCTCACCTCTGAAGTCAGTTCACTCCAAGGCTATCCCTTTGTACAAGCTAGGGTTTATTGCTGAGTAAAGCCTTAGAGAAAGTGTGTAAAGTGTTACTTTTATGCCATCATTACACCAATCAATCAAAGATTGTATATGGACTTGGACCAAGAGAATGGTTTTCCTGGCTGTTGTGGCTATCATTTGAGATTAAACGTTGGTTTTCCTGTCATAGCTCAAGTAATATAGCTCGTATGGATACGAGGCATTTACTTAGACTATGCCTAACAAATCCTACAAAGTCAAGCGCACGTAAACTGTCGTTATACTTACTCATCCCAGTTGTCATGCCTCTCATTACTCAGTTTGAAATGGCAGTCTTGAGTGTTCGATTGGTCCTCTCATCTTGAACATTGTTTGGGGTGGTAGGGTGAGGCCACCAGATGTTTGATATTGCATAGGGCCATACATTCTTGTTGACCTTGAAAAATAACATGATTCAATAAATGAACAAGATAGCACAAGATAAACTAGAAGTTACTATAAATCAGTCTCATAAACGGTTGACCAAAGGACTGTATGGTCAGGCTGTAAAGATGTGGTCTGGTGGCCATAAGAAAATGTTAAGAGTAAATAGCGGCTGGGACAGGTTATATGGAAGTGTAGTGTCACTCAGAAGGCAGAAGGACTGCTAAAGGTGGGGGGTGCCAGTAGGCAGACCAAAGAAACAAAGGACGAGGTTTTGAGGAAGGACCAAGAAATCAAGGCACATTAGTGCACCGTCACGAGTTGACTGGAAGATACAGGTGACAACCACATAAAACGCGTGACTTTCAGAATTCTAATGAAATGAATGCTAGAATGATAAGATAATTGTTGATAATAATAATAATGAGGGCCTCCGCATCGAAAAGGGGTTCAAGCGCACCCACGGCCGTTTTGCTGATTTCACCTATAGCATATTTACGCCCCTTCCTCTACCAGTTGGAAGTGGAGAAGACCCCCTTACCACACTGGCAATAGGGTTTGTAAAGTCGTATTCAGTACAACATTACTGTATCGGAAAGGGCGGTCAGGTGCCTTGGCTCAGGCATTGTCCACATCGAAAGGGTGTCATCTCCCGTTCAGTGAGTGAGGCTGCTGTGGAGAGCAGTGTTGGTGGGGTTGTAAGCGGGGGTTAGGAGTTCAGCCAATCAGCGCGCGCGGGAGGCGCGTGACGTTCTTCTGCGCTGGTGCGTGACGTGGCCGCTGTGAGTGGCCTGGAGCCGCTCGCCATCTTTGTATCCCTTTAGTTGTGTTTACAGAAAAGGTGAAGCGTCGTAAGGAGCTTGCAACTTTTGCCTTATACTCGTCATAATTCGTGGATTACCTGCATAATAGTGGTACTACGATGGCATCTAAGGATGGTGATCATGATGAGTGTGTTGCTGGTCCTTCTGGATCACAGAAAGTATGAAAAAGCGGCTCTTTTTATGGTGGTGTTAGAGCCGATGCGTGCAGTGATGAAGATCAGGTTGGAAGATCCATGTTATCTGCTGAAAAAAAATGTTTCTGATTGATAGTGATGATATTCTGATTCATCGGGAAAGTGATGGGGATGGTACCGATGATGGGAAGGTGACGGTGAGGGTGCGGGTATTGCCTGGAGGTGATGGTGGTGATGATGCGGAAGGTGACGGTGAGGTGCGGGTATTGCTGGTGGGTGAAGTGGTGGTGGATGGACGCAACAGGTCGTCATGGCAGGAGGAAGCGTGGACACCGGTACGCACGTAGAAAAAGAAATCAGACGGGTTAGGGTGCCGAATGTGGAAAAGTGGCCCAGGGAGGATGCTAAGAAAAAAAACGTACCCTTCGGCACGTGAATATGTGAGTTACGGCACGAAAAAAGTGATGGAAACCACGCAAGAAGGTAGGCCCTCCTGCAAGCATGGTGCTTTGACAAGTTGGGGAGCAGGTTATTGACCAGATGTTTTGTGATTTTGGGCAATTAGTAAATTAAACCAGCAAAATGCGTATCACAGTCCCCCATTGCTACACAAACGTTGCTAAGAAAAGTGAAGGGTCCACAGCAGAGGTGTAGCAGTGTAGACACGAAACTACGTTACCATGTACGTCTGCAAGGCACCAGTGACTTCAGGTGTGGCAAAGACACCGACCTTCTCTTCCTTCATGACTGGGGAAGAAGAAGATGCAGATCTTGTTGGAGAAGAGGAGGCAGTCACCATTGGCACCCCCGTTTTGGATAAACGTGGGTTACAACCATCACCAAGAGCCCATCACTTGAACCAGGCTTGAATCGTGTTCATGAACACATCCAGTCCTTGCCAGTAACAGGCAGCCACTACAAGCGTTTGACTATACACACATCGACAGTACCTGGAGGCGGGACAGCACGTATTGGGGAGTATCCACAAGCCTACAATTTTCGGACTGAACCATAATTACCCTGGTGAATGTAAGGTGACACGAGTTGCTACACACACCATCTTCACCAGGGATTATAACCTCGTTGTTTAAACCTCCTAGACTGATGTCTGTGCCACCTGTGAGAAGGTTAGCCATGTATAAGGAAAATGGCAGGACGTGAGGGCGAAGGACGGTTCCACCCACGAAGAACATCTCCGGCAAACACAAGGAGAAGCTTCAAGTCCCTCGTAGGCTCCTGTAGAGGCAGAAGCAGCACAATAGCAGCTATGAGGACGACCAACTACGAGTGGTGGCCATGGACCTACAGCAAACTATGCCATGCCCACGTCTTGCGTGCAGGTGTGGCCCTTATACAAGAGGGAAACGCTGATGGGTCTATTAACTTCTGCAATATACGACATCAGCCTGCAAGAGGCCACCATGTTTGTCTGGGATGAGACAGTCGCAGGGCGTGTTCTGAGGAGGTCGCCAGCTGCTTGCTGAAGTGCTTGAACCGATAAAGGCTGAAGCAGGACATGACTTGGCAACTCTACGTGTGTTCTGTGACAAAACTGTGCAGCCAGAACAAGAACATCTTACGTCATCTTATGGCCCTGCAACATGATACATAAGAAGCGTATGTTCAGGATTGAGTTTGTTTTCCGGAACCTGGCCTACTGCATACATGCCCTGCGACCGGACCGTCGGCAACATTGAAAAAGAAGATAAGAGAAGAGTCAGGTGTGTGCCAAGCCCCAAGGAACTAAGGACCTCATGGCATCGTGCCTGTGACCAAGAAGGTTACCTGTTGTGGCCATGAGAGGGAGGACTTTTCGACATCATGACACTGCACACCAAAATCACCAACGGCACACCACCTGGCTTTACCACAGCTTTCCGTCAACTTGTTGTGAGTCATTATCAGAGGGCTTCTACATTCCCCCCAAAAGAATAATTACAAAACTATGCAGATGACCCCAGACAACGTCACCAAGGCTCGGGTGATGAAGGCAGAGCCACGGCTTCAAGCAGGCCTTTGAAACTATCAGAGGTGGCACTGTCCCTCAGGTACCACCCACACAGAATCCTCAAGAGTGGCTAAGTGCACCGACCTCAGGAGATTACTGCCCTACTTGAGTCCTCTGCCCAGAGTTGGCTCGAAGGTTGTCCTTCCAGGCCAGGAGGCACCGAGCGTGAGGAACATACACCACAATGTGGCATTGGGACAGCGGGGAATCAGAGGATGACCCAGAGTAAATGACACTAGGACTATCATTAGTGCCAGTGTCAGCAGCCACAAGGAAGATAGTGTCACACCTCACCTGCCCTGACCACCCCTGTTGCCGACCTCTGGCTGTTATTGGACAACGGATTATGGATAACGATTGTGGCAATGGCACATTTACTGCACTGTCACTACGGATGGGTGAGTGTGTGCATTAATTTTGTGAGGATGAGAGAGTGATTTTGTATGTGAGGGAAAGAGGGAGAATAGAATGTTGAGTGGCGTATGTCAGTATTGTATTATTATTATTATTCACTGTATTATTATTGATGCTGTTTTGCTCAACCGTCATTAATTTTCACTACCAATATTAATATTGGTATAATGTTATTATAATATGTGACAGGAGAAGCATCAGAGTTCAGCAAAAACGTGAACAGAGCACTGTAATAAAAACATAATTCGAGTTATATTATTATATATTATTTTTCAACATTCACAATATTTTTAGGAACTGCATACTTATCAAGGGACGGAGCTTCATTTTGATAACCAAAATGAGCACTGTACGTCAATTAGAACGAGTTACAGGTGCCACCACTTTGTTGAATTTGACCGCTCCTCCTGTAAAAATTTTATTTGTGGCGCTTAATCCTCTTTCAATGCGGAGATTATACTCCATTACCAAAAAAAATACAAAAAATAGTTGTACATTGATTAGCCAGGAGGCTTCCTACATTTTGTTGGTTATAGCAAATAATTTCTAGTACATTTACCTTCATTAACAAATTCTCGACCTTGATCAGTGATAATCTTTGATGGTTGGCCATAGGCGTATATCATTTTCATTAAGGACTTGGCAACACTGGGGCCGATTTGTCGGGTAGTGGGAAAGGGCCACCACCTCTTGTGAAAAAATCCGTCTCGGTGATGACGAACTTATTCCCTTTGGTGTAATTTTAAAGGGGGCCTATAGGTCTACACCCAGCCTTCCCATCTCCCCTCAGCCTTGATGGGATGTTTTTATGTCCCTTGTGTTTGTATTTTTTTTCTAAAACTGGCACGTGGGACAGGTCTGGATCTGAAAATGTCACAAATTTCTCATATAAGACCCTGAAAGGTTTTTTGTGGATGAAAAACCTGCCAGGACATCAAAAACCTGGTTGCCAACTGAATGGAAAAACACGGGACCAGTACCATTTGCATGACATAGCTATCATCCTCCCTTCGGGTACCCCAGTTTGAAGTCTCCACGACGACAAAAGATTGAAGAACAACAAAGTTATCAAGTTCTTGTCTGACATCGAATACAGCAGATACACAATAAAGAATCTAGGCACGAACACTATTGCTTGAATCAATGACCATAAAAGACTTATTCATAAAGGAATTATGCTAAACATCCCTTACACATGCCTACACATTCCCCAAACCATGAACTAGGAAGTTAAGATGCCTCGTTTTGCTGATGAGATGTTCATGTAGAACTTAAATTAATCGTCCAGACCCTTTTTTTGTTGAAAACGGCTGACTGGATGAAAAAAGTGACAACATTTGTTGATATACTCGCTAATGGCTAAAATTTTTGATTGCTTAAAATCGGAACGATGAAATGGTCTGAACGATTATTTTAAAATGGAATGTTTTTGCAAGTCAAAAAAGAATACATCCACCCACCGCTCCCAAGTAGTTGCATTTTTTGTTTTACCAACCTTTAACAATCAAGAAGGTTTGTGAAGCATGAACATCTGTTTCTAAACGCAACCCCTTTGATTATGGTAGATTAATTATTCGCAATTTTGTCTCATGACATATTCCATTAATTAACCTCCAACTCAGATGTAAGGATAAGGACAGATTTTGTGAGGTATCCATGATTGTTTTACTACTTCTTATAAGGATGTTGTAAGAGGCTAAATTTTAGCTAACTTGGGAAACGTTGCAAGGCTCAAAAGAGTGGGGTTGGCTGTGCTACCATGTCAGTTTGCTAATACACCATGTGCTAGCTGAGTGAAACTTTGAAAATATCCGAACTCTTTAAAAAAGTCGTTCCAATCACCTTTTTCTCGGTTTTCAACACATACACTGTCATTTGTTCTCCATTATTATATCTTCCGGGCATACCACGCATACAAACCTCGCTTCCCAGCTATATTACTTTTAAACGACTCTAGCATTAAAATCCACCTGCAATACTATAAATACATTCCCTCCAAAACTCCAGCATTACTATCCACCTGCAATACTATAAATACATTCCCTCCAAAACTCCAGCATTGAAATCCACCTGCAATACTATAAATACATTCCCTCCAAAACTCCAGCATTACTATCCACCTGCAATACTATAAATACATTCCCTTCAAAACTCCAGCATTGAAATCCACCTGCAATACTATAAATACATTCCCTCCAAAACCCCAGCATTACTATCCACCTGCAATACTATAAAAACATTCCCTCCAAAACTCCCAGCATTGAAATCCACCTGCAATACTATAATTAAATTCCCTCCAAAACTCAAAGTCCCATCTTCACCTCTGGCATTAAAAAAGACTTCAAAATAAAACTTACCCATTCAGTAACATCACGATTGATAGTCAGCCAATAGTACTCGCGGGATTTGGCCTGTGTGCCCTTGATTCCAAGGTGTGAACCACCACAATGCATTCTTTGAGGACATCTTTCAACCTCTTTGCATTTTTCCCCACTAGTCTCTTGAAAAGTGCTGATCATTACGGCCTCTTTTATTGCCACAATAATACAACATAGCTCCTGCAAAAAAACAACTTTGAATTAGTCACCATTTGAGTCACATATAAACCTACACATCTGAACATATATAAACCTACACATCTTGGAGTGAAGACAGCATAACTAGAGTGGATTGATTCCAGTGTTTTAATAATAGGTTGTATCTTGGAATAAGCATATAAAATGGCTTGACTATATACTGGTGGGATTCCTAGTCATGCAACCCCACTGAAAGTGGATTCAACATTGTAATTGTTCCTGTTCCCCGCCTTCTCCATCATTTTCCCCACTCCACCCTTTTTCCCTTCCCTCTGATCACCCTATGTCCTCTCCTCTTCTTCTACTATCTATAACCGTCTCGCTGTTTTAAATCTATTCTTAAATTACCCCTCCATCCTGGCTGTACGAGCGCATCCCTTTTGTATCAACAATATCCATCCCTGTCCCCTCGCCCCCAGGACCCTACTGACTGTCCTCACATAATACACTTGATCCCCCACCTGATACCCCTGATTCTGCTAACCCCTCTACTCTGGACGCTACCATTCCAACTATCATCCCTCGCTAACCTCTACACTCTGTCTGTTCTTCATTGGGAAAATTTACGACTTCCGCTCCCACGGATAAGACCTTTGTCTCTTGATTTCTTGCTATAAGCCTCAAAGTTATCTGCTCCAAGAAACCCTTTCCTTACTCCCCCCCCCTGTCCCAATTCCCAATTTAAAAAAGATCTCCTTCCCCAACAAAAACACATCCTTCCTCTAATCTAACCCTCCTGCTGTAACAATCCCCTTGCCCCTTCCTTCACCGTTTCACTTTATTCTCTCTAACCACTCCCCTTTAGTAGCTTTGCTATAGTGGGCCCTATGACCTCTGAGGTCTGGGACATTTTTCCCCCCTTTTTTTTGATTAATTTATTTAATTAAATTCTTTTCCCCCCTCCCTCACCGTTTTTACCCCTCTATAACCCTTTCCTTTTTTTTTCATGCTTTACCATAGTGCCATATGACCTCTGATGTCTGGCACATTTCCCCCTTTTTTGCATTAAAATCAATCATGTGTTTGATCTTAACCAGGGAAAGGAGGCATAACTTACCTTCAACCACAAAATTGTGAGAAATCTTCCTTAAACCACTTTTTCTCACTGGATTGCCGGATTCAGATATGTCCCTGTCTTGACATAGCGGCGATTTGGTCCAAGTGAAAACCCCCCCGATCACAAACCACGCCACCTTCAGGAGCCATGATCTGAAGACAAAATTAAATGACGAGTAATGACACGCTGTTGCAATCAGTAAAACTATAGATCCAGTTTCACCTAAATTTGGGGGGGTGCGCCCACCCAGACTCACCCCTCCTTCACTAACCTAACCTAGACATTGGTTAACTGGCCAACATAACCTAGCTTAAAACAGTTATGGCTATTTCTGGTATTCAATCCTTTAAATGCAGGAACACGGGTACAATTCGATTGAAAGTATATTTTGGGTGCTTTAATATCAAGATCAAGAACGGGAACTGTCGTCAAATAAAGGAAAACCCCGCCGACGTGAAAATTGGAACTCTCGCCGAGATTTCCTATCGGCGACAGTTCCAGGTGCAGTCGTTTCCCTCGTTATTAGCTCAGATAACTCTGTTCACTCACTGTAATGGTAGATCTAACCTTTCTTTAATCTTTCTCAGAGCATAAATGCTGTTTGAAGATGCTTAAACGGAAACGAGGTTAAAATAGGAACACTACCCAGCAAACACAAAGACGAGGGCCTCCGGAGGCCCTCCGTATGTCATACCGGCGGCCCGACGGAAGTGTACGACGTAGGGCCGGGCTGGGATTTGCTCAGAGGCTCACCGGGGGGCCGCTCCCAGCGCCCGCCGTAGGGCATATGACCATTTGCCGCTTTTTATATTAATTGATGAGGAATATTTAACGGTTACATTTTCTAAGCATATTGCAGATACAGTAATTTTTTTTATGTTGTTGCCGCCCATTAGGCGCTTAGACTAATGGACTGTTCAACACCCATCAAACATTACTATATATAAAATATGCTTTAAGTATAAGCCAAAATATTTTTGCCGTTATCCAGTAATACGATAAAGAGAACCATAAATCATTTTTGGACTTCCAGTTTATTTCATATTAACAACAAAAATTCCGCATTGGATTTACATGGTGGAACAGCCATGAATATCGAGACATTAGTATATCGGAATATCGAATATCGACATTTAAATAATTTGCAGGCCATAAAAAAATACAAATTATAAACTATAAAATTAGATAATTAATAAAACACTCTAAAAAGCAGGATTCTTTCCCCTATTTTACAAAGGGTCCTATTTTCCTTCCTGTACCTATCCATCCACCTTTAAAATGCCACTATGCTGTCTGCCATCCTGTCTCTATAATATCATACCCTTGTTACCATAAAACATACCCCTTTTGAATTCCTTGTTCCCATACTACATACTCCTTGATTCCTTGTTACCATACTACATACTCCTTGAATTCCTTGTACCATACTACATCTCCTTGAATTCCTTTTTACCATACTAATCTCCTTGAATTCCTTTTAACATAAGGGAAGATCTCGCTAGGGTCGCTCCACTGTAAATATATAAATAAATAAATAATATATATATACTTATATATACCTATATATATATTTATATATACCTTATATATATTTATATATACCTATATATATATTTATATATACTATATATATATTTATATATACCTATATATATTTATATATACCATATATATATTTATATATACCTATATATATATTTATATATACCTATATATATATTTATATATACCTATATATATATTTATATATACCTATATATATATTTATATATACCTATATATATTTATATATACCTATATATAATTTATATTTATATATACCTATAAAATATATTTATATATATATATTTATATATATATATTTATATATATTAATTTATATATATATATTTATATATTATATTTATATATATATATTTATATATATATTTTATATATATATATATATATTTATATATATATATATATATTTTATATATATTTTATATATATATATATATATATATATATATATATATATTTATATATATATATATATATATATATATATATATATATATATATATATATATATATTTTATTACTGTCACCGAAAAAGACTTAGGACAAGAACGACGTCTTCAGATTTTTTGCCCTTCTCGGTGGTATGTGTTAAAATTTCTCGGGTTTGTCTTATATTTTAAATCTCACGGGGCTGGATGTTAGTCCTCGCAGTGTTTCCACCAGTGATCACGCAGGCCTGCACTAAGGTATGTATGAAGGGTAGAGGGTTACCATCTTTGCTCCTTGCACCTAAATACCGCCCATCACCCCACCTTCATCTAACCCTTCCCCACGTCTACACAAACATTTTGCCTGACAAATCAATCCAATGTGTTGGTAACGAGTTTGGTGGAAAAAGAGTTAGAACGATCTCGGAAAACGTCAAAGAAGACCAAGCAAGCAAGTCTTTGACATTTTCCGAGGTAGTTCTAACTCTTTTTCCACCAAACTAGTTACCAACTCATCATTTAGAGCCTGCATGCACCAGATTGAGACAGCATTTCTGGAGGTTCCCATCTCCCATGTTATCTGGCTCATGGACTTGCCACCACTGTAAAAGTGACACTTGCCCGTACCCAGTCTTTATGAAATTTGAGCGACGAAAGACAGAGGAAGGGTACGTAAAAGATATATTTTTCAGAACGAAGAGCAGCGACGAAGGTCGGCGTACCGTGTCTTCGTGCCGACCTTCGACCGTCGTCGCTGCTCTTCGTTCCGAAAAATAACCCTTTTACGCTACCCTTCCTCTGTCGTTCGTCGCTCGACCTTCATCGTGACTCGGTACGGGCCTCTGTGTGTCTTCTTGACATTGATTGATTTGTCAGGCAAAAAGTTTGTGTAGACGTGGGGGAAGGTTAGATGAAGGTGGGGTGATGGGCGGTATTTAGGTGCAAGGATCAAAGATGGTAACCCTCTACCCTTCATACATACCTTAGTGCAGCCTGCGTGATCACTGGTGGAGCACTGCGAGGACTAACATCCAGCCCAGTGAGATGTCAATATAGACAAACCCCAATTTTTTAACACATGCCACCGAGAAGGGGAAAATTCTGAAGACGTCGTTCTTGTCCTAAGTCTTTTTAGCGGTGACAGTAATATATAGGTTATATATATATATAAAAACTGGACAGGGGTCCTACACTCTACGTTGGTCCCTTCTGCGCCGTCCTCCATCCCTGTCTCTAGCTTACGAAGCCATTCCTTCATGATCTTTTCTATTTCTGTAGTGGTTGCAGTCTGACGCTGTTGGTTTTCTTCGAACAGTTTCTGAAATTAAAGGTATTGTTAGTAAAAAAAATTACTTATAAAATACATAATAGTAAATGGCATGGAAAAATCGTAGCAGATAACTAAATCTATCCATCAATCTACATACCAGGCTGACATCCCCCTTAATGGGGGAGCCGGGGACAAGGCGTCAACAAATACATTCACATGCATTCCTTAACAACTATGTTCAACAAAATACATTCCCCACACATTCCCTCACATCTTTGCCTCTAGACTTTTACGAGAGAGGACCGATCCTCACCGCACCACACTGCGTGGGTCAGTTTCGCAGCACAACCTGTGATTTACACAGCAGGGCCCGACAGCAGAGCTGGTCTATCCCTGCTGCACCACAATAGACCCATCCCCCTTTCCCTACACCTGGACCTAGCTGATCAACCAGATGCAGAAAAAACTCCATCGAGGCCACGTCTCTACTGATGCATTCACAACTGCTCTCTATTCGTCCTTATCAGCACAACCACTCTCCTTGCTCCACAGACATCCCTCATGCATCTAACACTTTCTTCACACTGTCCATCCATCTCATTCCTTTTTCTTTCACTTAGCCTCACATCAGATTTTAGTCATCTCTTTCACCAGCTTTAGAACTTTAGAAAATAGAACTTTTTTAAAAAAATCTAATCTACACTATTCTGACACCTTCTCCCCATCTCTCAAAGGGGAGACCACAACTTCTCCATTTGCTCCTATTCATATCACTCTACTCTTGCACTCCCCCTTTCTCTCAGTATTCCAACGCTGTCCTCTCATGAAAAGGGCATTCCTCACGCATCCACAGCATCCATTCCACTTTTTATATTTGATGGCTTTAAAATATAAAGCTATAGTCATTGCATAATAACACATTGGTGCATGACATTGAGAAATAACTGGCTAAAGCCACGTGTGGGATGCATGTATAGTGATATATGCACTGGGTATACCCATACTCATACTACACATACACATGTGGGTTGTGGGTTCTCCGTACAGCAGTGGTTAGCACGCTTGCTTCACAACCGAGAATCCTGGGTTCGATCCCCGGGCGGAGCGGAGAAAGAAAAGGAGTCTCCTTAAAACCCGAGTCCCTGTCCACCCAGCAGTTAATGGGTATCGATGTTAGCCGGGGGTTGTCTCGCCTCCCGGGGCGATGGCTTCGCCCAACAGTAAGCACCAAGGAAGCAAAATAAAATGTAGGGTATGGAGACAGGATCATACGAGTGTAGCTCAGGGCCCTGTAAAATACAACTAGGTACACATTACCATATTTAAAATGATTTATATAATTTATGAAAAAATGAAAATAAGCAGTTTTAACTAGTATATGCATAATCTATTACACTGGGTAACAAAAACATATGTTTTGGGAAAAACGTCCAGGGTTTTCCAGCTGAATTAGACTAATTTTGATGCTCTGAGTCCGAAAATGACCTTGGTTTTGCTCAATCAGGTCAGGGTTTTTTTGCTACGAAATTTAAAAACAATCGATTTTTCGTAAAAAAAAAAATTCTGCGGATCATCAAAGCTGAGAAACCCCTGAAAAGATTTTTTCCGTTTTCCTCAAAGATAACATAAATTTTTT
>JACEEZ010021777.1:0-18435 GCA_016584305.1 Chionoecetes opilio | reverse complement strand
GGGGGGGGGCATATCCCTTTCCCCGCCCGAATATTTCATCAAATATAATTATTTTATATTTTAATATATATCGCTTTAATATATATATTTTAATTTATTATAATTTTAATATATATATATTTATAAAATATTAATAATATAATATATCCCCAGTATGAGCACTACTCCGGCCAAATTACCCATAAATTGGTTGCCATGGCAACATTGTCATAGTTTTTTCATCCAAAAATTAAAAGTTTTTTCCTTATACCAAATAGATTTGGGTATACCCCCGGGTTTGGTCCAAATCTATTCGTAACTTTTCGAGAAATCCGTACCAAAAAAGACAGACAGACAGACAGATGGGGGTGAAACAAAAACCCCCCCAAATTTCTTTGGCGGGGGGGTAAAAATTTTTTACATACACACACGGGGGGTATTTAGCAGTCCCCCGATGGACAAAATTGGGTTACGGGCCCGACAAATAAACCCCGTCAAGGCAGCCTTGTCCTGATTTTTACTTTTGTCGTCTTCTAGGGGGATATGAACATTTTTTACGGCGCGTCTTCCGAACCCATTCAGTTAAAAAGCCCATGCCCCGAGAAGACTTTTTCCCTTGCATGTACTAAAAAGCCCAAGTTAAACCAACTGTGAAATCAATCAACTTTGGGGGATACCCGGGGGGCGCTCGCCCGCCCACCCTACGACGCCACCCCGGGGGTTCCCCACGCGGGGTTTCCCCATGCAGGCCCCTTTTCCCCTACCAAGCAGCTCTCGACGAGAACTCAACTCCCCCAAACCCACGAGCCTTGTGGGCGCCCCCCGGGCCTCCTCCACGCCGGTTTATCTCTTACAGTACCCCCGATGGGAAGGATCGGTTTCAGGTAGGTGCCAATGCCCATTAGCCGAATTTGGCGCTGACGGACTAGCGGGAAATGGGCCTCGTCAGCCCACGGTGCAATCGCTGTTTTGACACGTAATCACCCGCGAACCCCCCTGATTCCTGCAAGAAACTTTTAAACCAAAAACATTTTTCGTCTCTTAAGTCCTATTTAGGTCCCTGTCTCACAAACCCTAGAGTAAGACAGGGATCAAAGGACTTTAAGATCCGGATCTTTTTCTTTGCCAGGTCCCACAACGCCAAATACTCCCGCTGAGCGAGTCCAAAAACACCCTGGGCTATGCCAAAACCCGAAAGACTTCGACGTGACCCCGGGCATTATGGGGACGCGCTACCAAGGTATGTAAAACTTTCCAGATCTCAATGTCTTCGCCACACGCATGAAAGACTGTACTGCTTCATCTAGTAAAGTTCTACAAACCCCCCCAACCTGGACCTTGGTCTTGAGCCAGGGAGACTCAAGTCCCAAAGGCTTGCCTCCTCGTGCAGCGCCTCGAGAGCCCACACCAGGACCTCCAGCGATCGTCAGCATGATTAATGCATCATCGGCAAAAACAAGATAAAGTGATCTTGGTGTTGCCGAGGATGCTCCACAATCACTTTGATCTACACCTTGTCCAATTACCCAGTCCATACAAGCGTTTGATGAAAAGTGATGGGGCAAGGAAGCACCTTGCCTCACTCTGTATTCACAGGAAAGAAGCTGGATACACCTGCCCACACTTCACAGCACTCTCAGTCCCAGAATACAGGACCAGTTATCAAACCAATAGTCCTTGGGGAATCCCTCGAAAGTCGCAGAAGATCCCAAAGTGAACTCACGATGCACTGAGTCAAACGCCTCGTGGATCAAACATAGGTGCAAGCATCCCCTGTCGAACTCCACGTCGGCATTCCACCAGGGAACACGAGGCGTCTAGGATACGGTCCGTTGTTGAACTTACCCGGCGTTTGAACACACAGGGACTGCTGAGGTCTCTGATGCTTCACCAGATGACTGATAATCGTGTCAGCAATAGCTGGGCAAGCACCTTGCCCTGATACGCTGAGCAGTACGTATACCGCGATAAAATTTGTTTGCATCTGACGGTCCGCTTTCCCTTTCCAGATAAGGGACGACCAGCCACCTTTTCCAGTCAGGAAGATGTACCGATTGCCACACGGCAGTCAGGGACAGCATGTGCAACCGCGATCATGGGCCTCACCCCCAGCATTTGAGGAGATCCGACTGATATTACAAACACCAGCTGCCCTTTCCACCCCTCAACTTTGCTATAGCCTCTAGCCTTCGTCAAGAGAGGGTCGGGTTCGTCAATGGGAGGGATCGGCATTCCACTGCCTGTAACCCAGTGGTGTGAAGCTGCTCAGTTGGAGGGTCCACCGTGGAACAACTGCCCAACGTACTCAGCCCAACGAGGCCATCCTTGCCCATCCATGTCCGACACGAGGCGCGCAATCTGCTGTTCGAATAAGCACTCGCCCAGAGAAGGAGACTTTGGAACGGAGCTTCTTCAGGGCTCGGTAGGCGGGTCGGAGGTCATTAGCGTTCAAATGACCCTCGGACATCCTCAGCGGAGACTCCTGACATACCTCTCCTTGTCTCTCCCCAGGGGGAGGGTTCTAGTCCGGCCGCGTGACAGAGGCCCTGTGCTTGCCCGGTTACCAGCCAGCCTGGCAGCCGCGACTCTCCTCGACTTGTTCTCCAGCGTATCATGCTGTGAACATGCTGAAGGTAAATCATTATGAAAAGATAAAATAAAATAAATAAGTGTTTTATCCTTTTGTCATGCGTAATCAATCATGCTGATCTAAAATTGATCCAGGGGTCTGATTCCTATAGTATCTTTATATGGGGACTTGCAAAGTTTGTTATTTTTTCGCAGTGGTTATTAGTTCAAGACTCGCAGGATCTACTTTTTTTGTTCCTCGGCAAGTAGCCGAAGGACAAACACATGCTGCCCATTAAACCTCACCTCGCACTGCAAAGTGCGGCAGAGGGCACCAGGGGGAAGCATAAGCCTCAATTTAATTCGAGAGAACTGCAACTCCAAAATGCCAGTGGTCGCTGGTCAGTTGTAACTCCAAGTGGTAATAAGTTATTCTAATGTAATAAAACAAAATATGGGCTTATTCCACTTGCACTTAAAACACAGGTATAATATTAAGAACGATTTTCTGTTTATATGTATATTGTATAGAAGCCTGATTCTGTAAAACATTGTATATAATCAAATAACCATGAAGGTTATAGTTGAGGAGGTCGAGGTAAATTGTTACTCTGATATATATAGTCAATAAGCGAATATTTTAGAAGTTAACTATACCTAGCCAGTCATATTTTTCACTGTTATTATGTGTATCAAATCAGATAGAAAGCCTGGAAGTGCAATGAGGTGACGCCGGTTAAGTCGAAATTTTTTTTATTAAATTTTCCCGCCACAAAGCGCGGCATGCCGCCTCCACAATTTTATAACATACTTTGTCGCCGCCCTGTTACGATTTCGGCATTCTATATTCTTCTTTTCAAAGCATGCTTATTGATTGATAAGCGTTTGCCCGGACGCAGCAGTACTGTCTTAGGAAAAAAGTGTGAACATTGCCCCCAATAAAGGCATGCTATATATATATGTAAAAAATATATAAGGCTTTTGATACTCGAGGCGAGTAATTTGCATTAAAATTGCTATTTTGAACGTTCCACCGAATGCACGTCATCATAAATTCAATGACATCTGAAACTCGAGAAATTCCAGTGGTCGCTGGCAAGTTTTAACTCAAGGTGGTTACTGTGTTTTGGCTCCGCGATATATTTTTCATAAATAATTTCGCGATAAACATGATGCACCGCATCTGCAATACCAAAAAATAATAGTTCTTCTGTTGGTTCTACTAATTATATGGATGAATTGCATTTACGATGGAAGTTCTATATAGCAATTTAATGCAAATTACCTCGCTCCGAGTAGCAAAAGCTTAAATATAATTTTTTTACATGTATATTGTGCATGTATAAATTTGGGCGATGTTGTTCACACTGTTTGCTAAGGAAACAGTGCTGCTGCGTTGGCAAAACGCTTGTCAAAAATTACAATAAGCAATGCCTTGGAAAAACGAAGAAAAGAATGACGGAAATCGGCTTGTTGCTGCGACAACTATAGGTTATAATTGTGGAGGCGGGAGCGTGCCGCGGCGGGGAGCAGTGGGGGCGGGGAGATTGTGGCGGGAGATTGAATCAACAACATTTACGACTCACGCGTCGACTCATTGCACTTCCAGGCTTTCATCTGATTGATACCAATAATAACAGGAAAAATAGACCTGCCTAGGTATAGATAACTTCTTAAACATACGTTATTGACTATATATATATCAAGAGTAACATTTACCTCGCCTCCTTAAACATAACCCCTTGGGTTATTTTGTATAACACTGTTTACAGAACAGGTTCTATAACAATAACATATAGAAGAAAATTGGTTTTTAATATTAGACTTGTGTTTTTTAAGTGCAGTGGAATAAGCCCCATATTTTCTTTCAAGTTGACCAACTTTTCACCAAATTGTGAGTTTTAAAAACTGCCAGCGGACCACTGGCATTTCGGCAGTTGCAGTTCTCTCTAATTAGTAGGAACAACAGAAAGAAACTAATTTTTGGTATTCTAGATGCAGGTGCATCAATATTTATCGCGAAATTGATCTACGAAAAATGCTTAGTAGCGGATGGAAAAAACACAATAGACCAACATTTGAGTTAAATTGCCAGCGAAACTGGCATTATACGAGTTGCAGTTCTCTGGAATTACCATGTGTCCACTCAACAAATCCAGCCTGCGACACCAACGGGCGAGCGGCAGCCCATCTTCAGCCTTTAGAAATAACATATACGGCCAAACCACCTGAGGCCTCAAGGAAGATAAGGAGGCCTTAAAGGCGCTACAAGTATAAAAAAATGATAAAATAGTGGGGCAGATAACAGCAATTTTTGAGAGGGAATCGTGCAAATCATGATACAAGCAATCAAAATTTTGCCACACTTGTTCTCAAAGTGATACTAATCCAAATCTGCCCGAGTTGGCCAATTGAAAATCCAAGATGGGCGGCCCATATTTCACGATGGCCGCCAAATTAGCCGCCCCCGAAGTTGCAAGTTTAGTTTTGCTTAGAAGTATTTGTAGTTGTCCGATTTGCATGATTTGCATGAGCTAGCGTGTGGATTCCTATGCTTTCAAGTCTGCTGAAGTGGCTTTTCCTGTTTAAATATAAAGCACACTGACACATATTGTCAAAATGGGCCACAGATTGTCTGTTGTTCATTACGTAAGCTTTGCCCGGCTAGTAAAGTTCAAAGTATGCATACCAATGCCACTGGTCCTCCAGCTGCTACTTGTTCACATATGCAGCTGCAGAGGATGTGCGGGGGAGCTCTGACTGAAAGCAATTTGCATCTTCCTTTGCAAACTTCTTACAGGAAACACAAACAATTCGTCAGTTCCCGACGCTCGCTGCAATAGGGGGTAGTGTTGTCCAAAACATACTTGCCATGTCTCTCCTTTCTGTGTCCACCCCCATTCAACGGGAATGCTTCGTGTCTCGTTGGTCTGGATTGGAAGACTTGGTTGCCTGGCCCCAGCCTGATAGGCCGCACGCTTGCATGTTCTCTGAGGGCTGCCTGTGGTGGTGGAATTGAGTTGTACGGCTCTGCTGCGGGCAAAGACAATTCTAGTCTTGCTTCGTCCAACACAGTGGCTGCGTTGATCTGTCCGTACTTGAGGACAAACGAATCTCTCCAGCCTCTGCAGGTCAAGATCACGAATCAATGTTGGATGCTGGCTGGATTAGTGAATGTTTAGAAACAGTCATCCAAATTACGTTCCAAGTCTGCCATGCAGATTTCTTCCGCTTCCCACGGAAGGCAGGACACGACTTCACATCCAGGAAACGCATGAAAGTATGGGATCCCTCTAGCTTTCTCAAGCCCTATTGCAGAAATTACCCATGGATGGAATCCATCGCATTCTTGGCCTTGCCCAAAGGCAAATTCCACATTTTTTCTCCAAGGACTAGTTCCTGTAAGGATGGCAATACAGATATTGCTATGACTAGCACCGTCCGTGTCATTAAGCCTTATGATAATTCGCTTGCTCCCATCAGGTCGTTGTATATCCCTGGCGTGTACAAATATTCGACTGTCAGCTTCTTCATGACAACATGGGGACACCAGCATCCAGAGCTTCACTTGGTTACTAAATGGCATCTTCTCCTTTTGTGGACGATGGACTGTGCTGGTGTCTCTGCTTACAACATATTTTCGAAGGAAGTGAAACAGCTCAGTCGTGTTGCTGGCGTCACGAAGGAAGCCCCCCCCTTGCAGTTACCTGGTGTCTTACGCGTTCCTGTCATTTTTCTTCTGATTCCTTGCCCCTTTTTCGACCTCGTCTCGGATTTAGACTGGACTTCTGTACACATCAAGAAGACGTCCCACCCGCTCGTACCTGGCACCATACAGATTCCACCGTTGGAATGATGTCTTCTTTTCGCATAGCATCAAATGTCATTGAATGTACGTAGCGGTTAAGATATTGATAAGTGACGAAGCCATCAATTGAGGATTGATCTCCCTTTGTTTCTCCTGTCTGGGATGTTCACTTGCGCTTCAAGACTAGCATCTTCTTGGAGCCAAGATGAGAGTGACGTTGGGCCAGTTGTGAGGACCAGTGCAGTAGTCCATCCAAGGATGGGCTCTGACTGCTGAAACAAAGGTACTACCTCAACACTACACACTACAACCCCTACACCCCATAGCCTGCAAAACGTATATATGAAAATCATAAACAAATGTGTTAAAGTGAGAAAAATATGTGTCAGAGTGTGCTTTTATAAGCAGGGAAGGAAATCTACTTCAGCAGGACTTGAAAACATAGAAAAACCACACATATATCAAGCAAATCGGACAACTACAAATACTTCTAAGCAAAAACGTCAACTCTGGAGGCACAAATTTGGCGGCCATCTTGAAAAATGGCCGCCGTCTTGGTTTCAATTGGCCAAATCGGGCCAGATCTTTGATTAGTATCACATGAGAAACAAGTGTGGACAAGTTTGATGCTGTCATCATCATTTGCACGATTTTTCTGCTATCTACTACATACTGTCAAAATTCACGTCGGAGTTTCCACCAGGACACGAAGCGCTAGGATACGGCCGTTGTTGGAATTACCAGGCGTGAGAACCCAGATGCTGAGGTCTCTTGTTTTTAGACTTGTGAGGTGTTTCTTATCTTGTCCACTAACTCATTTAGTATATTCACGTTACTTTTCCTGATTTTATGACTAAAAAAAACGATTTTTTTATTGCAAAGGAAAAGGTTGGGCGTGCAAGGTTCGTGGCAGTGTTGCCAACAGTAGGGACATGTCCCTAAACGTAGGGACTTTTGACAATTTTTTTAAAGGGCGTAGGGACGTGAGACGCCCAGGCCAAAATTATTAAGAACGTAGGGGGACTTAGACAATCATCAACAATTAATAATATGGAAAAGTAACAAAAATGCTAATAAAATCAAAAAAAAATAAAAATAAATAAAAATGGTACTTTATACATTGATTTAAAGTCTTGCCACTTTTTCCTTTTCTTCGACATGAAAAAGAAAAAAAAACGCAGAAGCAGTAATCTCAGACGCGTATTTATGGAGCCATATTATTTAGCCGTATTTAGGGATAGATCAGCTGAAAGTATCGGCCAGCAGACCCATTTTTGTTTGCCTTTTTTTATTATGTTGAATGTACATTCAAAACACCTAATCCACCAAAAAATAATTTGATTTCCAGGCCTTATTTCCGTAAAAAACACGACTTTTGTAAAAAGCGCGCGAAAAAAAAAAATCTTCCCTCCAACAGGGTACGTTGTTATGATGGGAAGGCAGAACCGGGGACGCCCGCAGACACTCTGTCTGCAATGTCGGCAAATGTATGATGGCGATTGTACTTCGGTTGTCAGGACAGTTGAATTCTGCGCGTGACCGACAATCTTCCCACCACACACGCCTTGCACACCAAGCCTCCTTCCCACACACACGCTGGAGCCACCAAACACCCTTCCTGCCACACCAACACACAACAACACAAAACACACCCGTGTGTGGAGGGTCGTGTGTAGGGAAGGAGGCGTTTTGGCAGGCGTTGTGGTGGTAAGGAGGCGTCTAGTGTGCAGGGCGTGTGTGTAAGAAGGGGTTCGGTGTGAAGAAGTGTGTGTGGGAAGGAGGCGTATGTTTTCAGGGCGTGTGTGTGGGGAAGGGTGTCGGTGTGCAGGAGTAGTGGTGTGGGGGAAGGAAGCTGTGTGTGGGAAGGAGGCGTGTGTGCAGGCGTGTGTGTGGGAAGGAGGGTGTGTGCAGGCGTCGTCTGTGTGGGAAGGGTGTCGGTTGATGTGAGGGCGTGTGGTGGGAAGGAAGCGTGTTCTGCAGGCGTGTGTGTGGGAAGGAGGCGTGGTGTGGCAGGGTGTGTGTGGGAAGGAGGCGTGTATGCAAGTGTGTGTGTGGGAAGGGTGTCGGTGTGCGGGCGTGTGTGTAGGAAGGAGGCGGGTTTGGGGGAACGGAGGAGTTGTGTGCAGGAGTGTGTGTGGGAAGGGTCGCGTGTGCAGGCGTTGTGTGTGGGACGGAGGCCGTGTGTGCAGAGCCGTGAGTGTAGGTGTAGGAAGGGTGTCGGTGTGAAGGCGTGTGTGGGGACGGAGGCTGTGTGCAGGCGTGGAGTGTGGGAAGGGTGCGGTGTTGCAGGCGTGTGTGTGGGGAACGGAGGTGTGTTGCCGGGCGTGTGTGTGGGAAGGGAGGGGTGTATGGAGCGGGGTGTGGGGGAAGGAGGCGTATGTGCAGGGCTGCAGGCGCTTAGTGTGTGGGAAGGCGTGTCGGTGTGCAGGCGTGTGTGTTGGGGCAAGAAGACATGCTGCACCCATAAAGGATGCATCGCATGTGGCATAATAGCAAAAAAAAATCTATCAGAACACCCAAATTATCTTCAAGTAACTCATATTTCCTGTGTTTACGTGGCATCTGATCAAGCGCGGGAAGAGGGCTCCTGATGCTACGTCACCGAGCCTGAGCGCATCTGTCTGCAAACCTTGAGAGTGTTTTGGAGAAATCGGGGGAATTTGCAGATTTTGATTGAGGATTATTTAAAAAACGGCGTGCTTGACGGATACAAAAAGTGACGACGTATTGTTGATATACTCGTTTAAGCTATGATTTGATTGCACTAAAGAGGAATGATGAAATGGTTTCTGTCGGACGATTACTTAAGGCCATGTCACACGGACACTTTTTTACACCTTTCAGTGAAATAAAGAGACATGGACCAACTTGGGTGGTCAAGTTGGTTGTAGCATTCTATGTGATATCTTTAGGGAAAATAAGTGCTGTATATAGGAAGTGTCTAGCTGTATGATTTTATATATTAATAGTAAGATAGTGTCAGATAAGAGGAGAAAAATAAAGATGAGAGTAGGAAAATAAAGTGTTTGGTAGATTAGGGTAGGATAACTAATTAGTTTTCTAACTTCTATATATACAAGGGACACGTTATGATATGGTTACATTGCGTGTTATTTAGATTTTTTTTTTTACGTATGATTTAGATAATATAGTTAAGTTTTGAGTTGTTGATGAGAAGTTATGACGGAAAGTGTTGATTAAAAAACAGATATTTAATAGTGCTGCGTGGTGTTTACTATCAGAAACGGGGATAATAGGATACTATGTGTTATTTTATTATTTCAGGAATACAAGTAAGGTTTTGAGTGAGTTATTTATGGTTATCAAGGGGAAATGTGAGGGGAAGGAAGGGACATTTCATAAATCAGTAAAAGCAGAGTAGCTAAGATAAAAGAATACAGATCTTCGCTACCTCTGGCAGGAAGAGGCTTCGTAGCCGAAACGCCGTGTGACAACACGCAACACTTTTGCCACCATACGGGCATCTTTTGGTAGCAAAATACAAAAGATGCCGGAAGATATCGTTCGTGTGGACCACGCTGACACGATCATAAAACATCAGCTGTTTTTATTCGTTTGTGGGGATCAGTCACTCTACCTCCGTAGTTTGACTTCAGGAAAATATTAGACAATGGAAAAGACTGGTGCAAGGAAACCTAAAAAATCTAGAAACAAAAGAGGCGAACTATCAAAAGAAGACCAAGTCTCCGCCAAGAAAACAACGCTTCAGATCTAAATGGCTGAAGGTAAAGTCCACTTGCGTGTTCATGTAGCAACTTCGGTCAGGAACCACCTTAATGGTCTCCGATGCAATTTATACTACAATATTGTAGAATGATATGAAGCAGGTTGTTGTACACCATTTTCGCCATTTCCTTCATACTACACTATTGTACAATGATGAACAGTGGGTACACCATTAGTTCCATTTCCCTTCACTGTAGAGTATATTCACATGGTACTAGTAAGTGAAGAAGATAGGCAAGGTCAATGTTTAACTCTTTATATAATACACATTTTATGATCCCATTAATCGGTCCCTAATGTTGGCACTTTATACAAAAAAGCGTTATTGTGAGGAGCGGGGATATTGGCATTGTACTTAGGGACCACGTAGGGACTTTTCCTGGGTCTGTTAGAGGATAGATATTGGACCAAATATAGGCGACTTTTGGTGGAGGACAGCAGTAAGAAAGCCTGCTTCTTGCAGCTTGCGTTTTCTTTTTAACTCGAGGCACTTTTAAGAAGCCGATTCTTACGGCTTGCCCAGAAGGCCAGCCGTATAAGAAAGCCGGAGGAAGCGAGCCCTAGGCCCCCGCTTCTCCTCAGCTTTATACGTCACAATTACGTGACGTAGAGAAAAAACAACACGTGGCGGTATTGCGCGAATCTTAATCAGGCAAAAATCCTATAGACCTAGAGTGCATTCATCTATTATATTTCACTAATTTTTTTACAGCTTAACTGCTGCCCCGATACACTTACAGGCAACATCGAGTCACTAGCTTTCCCATGAGAAACCACATTACAAGTAATTAAATAGTGATAAAATAAATACAAAGATCAAACCATACGCCTGACTGTTTTTGACGTGGATAATTATAATTTAAGCTTTTGAGAACCTAGATTATTGTAAGTGTTCTCATGGGAAGCTAAGTGACCCAAATGTTGCCTGTAACATGTATCACGGGCAGCCGTTAACTGTTAAAACCAGTGAAAATAAGAGCGTGAATGGAGGTTTACAGGATTTCGCCGCCTTGACAATATTTTGCAAAAACAGCGGCCGGGACAGGCGGAACTAGTAATAGAGTTAAAACCGTCGTAGAAATAAATGTATTACAGTACAGGACACAAGTTAAACACACAGATGTACATTCAAAAAAGCTATGGACTTACCCTTAAGACCACGTATAAGAATATACAAGGTTACCTTTTTTTTTTTTTTGTAGATAACACTATTAGTCGCCAGTAAATTGCCACGGCACTATGTCGCCAGGCAACAATATATACGAATTTTAGCATCCCTACAGACTCTTTATGTGCCACTGAAGACATTACGGTTAGGTGATGTACATAATATAAACTACTGTGGATGCGTCTTCAGTGGACATACAAATCAGTATGATGCTAAAATTTCGTAATATATTGTGCTGGCGGACATAGTGCAGTGGCAAGTGGACTGGCGACTATAGTGGTAGCTACTGTAGCAGCAGCTGATAGGTATATATTGTGGAAATGACTAGCATTGCGTTTAATCAGTATGTTATGAGAGAAGAGTGTGAGTGGATATGAGTTGAAGATGACAATTCGTCATTGTGTGCACATGCACCTTTTTTTTGCCATTAAATCAATCAACTCAGTCGTTCATTGTGTGTTGTTTTGTTTAAGCTATCAGCTTTGATCGCCGAGCGGGCGAGCCCTGACAAGAGGCGGGCAACGATCAGGCCGCTGGCGAGGCACGCAAGCGAGAGAGAAGCGGCAGAAGCCGGCTTCTTACGGGGCTTCCTCACCAAAAATTCGCTACCATGAGTGTTGAGTTTGGCCAACACTGCGCCAGGGTTGTGAACTGTACGATTAATTGTCGTATTTGTACGATAATTTGACTATCCGGACGATGTACCCCAGGGTTGAGAATCGGTACGATGTACATGGTTGAGAATCGTACACGAAAATACGATAAATTGAGTCACAAATATAATTACATTATTAAAGTCATACAAAAATGGTCATCACAAAAAAAAAAAAAAAATCTGTCGCACTGTTCAAACTTCCGCGAGGAGAGAGAGCTAGAGAAGTTTTGAGTTTTTTTTGGTCCTTTGCATGGATTTGGAACGTTGCTTGCCGCATTAGAACGCCAGAATTGGGAGAGGGTATTTAGCAAGATTAACCTTACTCAAGACAAAGGTAAGGTTGACACTGACTTCTAACGGGAACCCTACTTGGTCTCTCCAGCAGCGCAGTGTGAAGGGAAAAAAGGGAGATGTTTTACTGTGCATCCATCCACATGATATGGATATGTCGATAAAACAACGAAACACTATCATTATAAGCGCCAGGCCTGACACAGGGGAAAAGAATAGAGGAAGGAGGAACACGGGAATTCCTCTTTTTGTTGAGGATGATAGCCCTACGTAGAGTTTCTCGAGTTCACCTCTTTCGAGTCATTATATTTGTAACTCAAATATTATTTTTTTATTAATTCATTTATTGGGAAAAAAATAAATTAATGGGAATTTTGCATGATTGGATTATTAATATTTTGGTGAAAAGAGGAAAATATTTTTATGAGAATGCTGGGAATGCAATTTTGATGATATCAGTGGTTCCCAACTTTTTCTGTTGTTTCCCCCTTCAACATTCCGGATTTCCCCCTTCAAGGAAAAAAAGTAGCCAATACAACAACATTTACTTGTTTAATAACACAAGTATATCGACACTATCATCTAGTCTATATCTATATATACTTTGAAGAAAATCAATAGCCGCATTCTAAAACTTTTTCTGTCGACTGGAATGTTAGTCAATTTAGAATGGTGGGTACTCCGTAGTGTAGGGGAAGCACGCTCGGCTCACAACGAGAAGTTCCGGGTTCGATACCCGGGCGGCAGGGAAACAGTTGGCTGTTTCCCCCCTTAAAAACCGAGCCCATGTCCCACCCAGCAGTGAATGGGGTACGGTGTTAGCCGGGGTTTTGTGACCCCGCCTCTCGGGGGTGCTGGCTCGGCCAAAACACTATAAGCACTAGCAGACAGCTCTCTCTCCTCCTTGGAGGAGAGAGTTTGAGGAGAGTTGTCTCTTGGTTACGTGGAGATCCATCTCAGCTGCGTCGATAACTGCGGAAATTCTTCAAACAAACAAACAAACAAATGTCCATCAGAAAAATTTACCCCTTAGAATCCTGACATGAAATTTCCCCCAGGGGACAATTTCCCCCACGTTGGGAAATACGAGGTATATAGTATCTTACTGGCTATATTATTTTAGCTAAGGTTGTACGATAATCTATCGAAAAATACGATAAATTTTGGTGGTTTGGTACGATAATGTGGGCGGACTTAACCAAAAGTCAAACCCTGCCCACTGCGCGCGCCGCACTTATCAAATCTTCAGTCTTCCCCGACCGCGGGGGAGAGCTCAGAGCACGTCGCTCGGGTGTTCACCCTCGCTATGCAGTAGACATCCCCCCACCCAGTAGAAAGTTTTTGCTGCTGGGTGTTCAACGGAGTTTCTGCCAGCACCTCTGCCCTTGTTAAGAGTCGCTTGCACGGACCCCAAGGCGAACCCTGAAGGTGGCGCGTAGGCCCATTAAATGAGGAGGCCCTTTAATTAAAAGGGGTATATGGATAGGTTCTGGTCACCACCACTGGGTTACAGCAGTGGATGCCGATCCTACCATGACGAAAACCGCACCCTCTCTTGACGAAGTAAGAGAGGCTGTAGCAAAGTTGAGGGGTGGGGAAAAGGCAGCTGGTGTTTTTAATTATCAGTGCCGGAGCTACTCAAAGCTGGGGGGTTGAAGGGCCATGATCCTGCGGGTTGCATTGCTGTCCTGACTGGCCGTGTGGCAATCCAGGTACCATTACTCCTGACTGGAAAAGGGGGCTAGTTTCGTAAGGGAAAGGGGGACCGTCAGGATTGCAACAATTACGCGGTATAGGTGAACTAGACATTGAAAGCTGGGGTTGCTACACAAACGCTAGTATTTCTATTTGGTCATGGAAAAAAGTACTATTGCGGGGCTTTACTATACAGACCTTTGTCTGTTGCTGTTTCGTTACATTAAATATTGTAGATAATTTTCTCGCATGTTTTTAATAAAAATGGGAAATATAATCGGTCGAATAAGCATTTGTCAAATGATTCACTGCGCGCCACTAATTCCTATTATTATAGATATTGAAGGCCACAAGGATAGAACAACTTTTCCTACACAGAGAGAACTTTCCTGATGTATACATATATATAAAATGCAACGGGACGAATAACCAAGCAAAGTATATAAGAAACATTCATGTGTTACAGCAGTGGTTGATGCTCGAGGTACGGACACTTTTCTAATCGGACTACCACACGTGGGTTTAATCGAGGACCACCGAGAGACAAGGCCTTGGTGGATCGCCCGTGACGTCCACACCATAAGGATACCCACCCGCCCCTGCTCTCCGTACAAGTTTACCTACCTAATATTAATGTTATCAGTATAAAAGACTATAACTGTTATTCTTCGGAAATGTTTGTTTTGTTTCTATAATATTATCACATAAAAAACCGTAAAAACACACAAAGGAAAAATGCCATTAGAGACTTTAAGAATATGCATTAACTGTAAATTCTTCGCCATTTAATATTTTGCTCGCAAACATTTTACAGGAGAATATCACTAGAAGCGGAGTTTAATTAGCTGTTCCATTGATATAATTTCGTTTAGTGATAAATGATTAGCGGCATGCATAAAATTAGGCGTTAATAAAATATAAAAAATCAGTGAACGGGTAATTTCTACCTAATCTATGTTTAATCAGTTTATAAAATATATACTGTTATCCTCGTAAATGTTTGTTCTATAATATTTCAAATGAAAAACCGTTTAAAAACACATTAAGAAATGCCATTATGAGACTTCAAGAAATATGCGATGAACTTAAACTTTCCGCCATTTAATATTTTGTGAAAAAAATTTTTACATGGAGAATATCAATAGAAGCGGAAATTTATAGCTTCATTGAATATATTTCCTTTTCTGATAAATAAATTAGAAACTATGCATAAATTAGGTGAAACTAAATAAATAACATCATGAAATCGGGTAATTATTAATTTTTCCCAGATTTCATGTTACATCCGTAAAGTCTCGCGATTTTTTACCCACCGCTCAACCGTCGTTTTGAGTAACACAGTCTCCCTCACAAATATTTAGAACTTGAAACCGATCTTATATTAAGCTGTGAAACGGGTGATTTGGTATGCAGTCCAACTGTGGCTCAGGCCCCATATCCAAAAACCCCTGAACGAAAAAAACACTTTCCCGAAATGTTTTGGGGACGTTTTGGGGAAATCAAGACTCTGACGACAATTGGACTGACGATTAAGATGCAATATTCCTGGTCACTGCCCATTAATGACCTAATGATTTGAAAAACTGCAAGCAGGAAGTCCAAGGCCATGAGTGGAGTTTCCAGAACAACTTTTTTTTTAGTCAAAGCATTCCACATAGGAAGCGCCCCGGGAGGGAAATTAACGCAATTTGTCAAGGAGCGTGACTGATGCCATAGACCCGCCAACTCTTTGCTCCACTGTATGTCACTGGTTGTAAGACAATCCCATCCCAGAAAAAAAACAATGAAGTGCTTCCCATAAAATGTAGGAGTGGTAAATAAAAGTAACATTTTGTGGCAGCTTTTGTGGAGACGAAGTCCCAAGCGTGATGCAGAACCCGCCCACAAACATGTTACTATAGGCAATAAAATGTTATAAAAGGCCTATATAAAAGGCTTATAAATGAACTGTTACTATAGAAAACACAGTCGCTCAGTCCATGACCCTCACCTATGTGGAAGCTGGGAGCACCAAATAACCTGCAACAACAACACTAACAACAACTACAACACATAATGGTGCCAAGAATAATAGTGGCCCACATTATAGAAGATTTAAATGAAGAAAGAAGAGTACAGTATATTGCATTGAAATGAAGAATACTGTACGGTGTGTGTGTGTGTGGAAAAGGAAAGTTGGAAAAGCGTTACTGTAGATATAAAAAAGAAAGAAATAGGGAAAGAACAGGTTCACAAATAGGGTGGTAAGATTGGAATTGGACCTTCAGTTTTTAGGTAGTTAGTGCGGAGTTCATTAGGAGTTTTAAAAGGAGCTGGACAGGTGTTATGTATGGGGAGAAAGGTGGATGTAGGTAGTGTTAAGTAACAGGAACTACCACGTGTAGGTCTCCCAGCCTCTTGTAGCTTCCTTATTTTCTATGTTTTTTATGTGTGGTGTGTGTGTAATGAAAGGAAAGGAGGATTACCCATATAAACAGCTTTGTAAACACGCATTTTACTTTCGGTGAACTTGGGGTGTGATGTACACACACACACACACGCACACACACACTTTTCCACCCCATAAAGAGATCCCGCTCGACTCAACACAAGTAATACACACACAAGCACATACAACATCTACGCTATTAAGGAGAAACAGTTTATTTTAACCCCTTGAGGACCAGAAGTTTTTCCATTGTAATTGACTGGCCATTAGACGATTTTTAGCGACTATAAGCAATATTTAATAGCTATGACTTGTTTTAGTATCCTGTCACTAACGAATTTGGTATATTCAGGACTTCGTTTATTTTATGGCAACAGACATTTTTTTTAAGCAGAGGAAAAAAAAGATCTGGGCGTGAAGGGTTAATGACTATTTATATAGATCACTATTTCTCCCCCTCTCCTATAGGCAGCTGTGTATGTGCGTGCGTGTGGACCGTGAAGTTACAGGTCTGTGGACGATGTGTTGTGGAGAGAGTGTGTGGGCGTGGTGGCGGCCGGTGGAGTGGCCGGCATTTGATTTATTTATTTATTTGCAATTTTTTTGCTCTCATCCACTAAGGTTATTTTTTTCTCCTAATTCACATATTTTCTCATTCACTTTCACTTATTTTCTCACTTGCTCTAAACTTTCTTTTTCTCCCACTTTCTTTAAATTTCTTCTTTTTTCAAATCATTTTATATTTCACTCACTTATTTTCTCACTTTCCTTAAAATTTATCTCACCAATTTTCCTCATTTCCATTCACTTTTCCACTCACCAATCTTTTTTTGTCATATCGAAGAAATGAAAAGAAATTATCTCATGATATCAATTATTTATAATTATTATTAGACATTATTATTATTATATTATTATTATTCTATTAAATTATTAATAATTATCATTTGTCTTTATTTTGTCTCGTCTTGTCTATTATTTTCCTTTCACTGATTTTTAAAACATTATATTTTAATATCTTTTTATTTTACTTTATTTTGTTATTCTTTTTATATTTCTTCTGTGTAAAAAGATATTTCTTTCTTTCTTTCTTTCTTACTTCAGGGACGTCACTGTTAATGTCCCTTGTATTGATTACAGGCGTTAGACCAGTAGTTAGAGGTATACTTTAGTTACCTAATTAGCTGTAGTGTAGCCATTTTCAAAAACTTATTTTTACTCATCTGGAAAAGCAAAGAAAAGATATTCTTGGTTGGACTTATCTAACCACCAATTGATGGTCGACAACAACTGTTAAATTATAATGTTGATTAACGTGAACTCACCTTGCGATTAACCCAATTCTCCTAATCTGCTATGATACCCTATTTAGACTCTAACTAAAGGTATACTCAGCAGTGGGCAGGTGGTTTTTGTTTACTGTGCTTGGCCTAATCTCTCGCTTTGGGGAAGTATTGCAGGTCGAGGTAGACAGAGCGCAAAAGGCTGGGAGTGGAACTTGGGACGGCGTCCCATGGTGACTGTGCTGAATGATGCACGTACTGGCCGCTTGTGGGGCCGACGTTCTCCACAGGCTTTTTCATAGTGATTTCTTAGTGTGATTTACACCTCGTCCTTACTTAACAGATTGATCGGTTTAAAAGTTAATCATAAATATGTGGTTGACTAACACCTTATTTTGCTACAATCTTCAAAAAAGCTCACTACGGACTTGGTCCGGTAGTGGGCTAAACTGCGCTACTAAATCCATTACCACTGAGGAAAAACCTTTCAGCTGGGATGCACTTGGGACAAGGTTCCAACAATGTTCCAATAAGTGGAAATTTCCTTCAATTCTTAGTTATGTATTATTTGATTAATTGTGGTATTATAGATGAAATACCACCAAAAAGTATCTAATTATATCTAAATACATCTATTTGTATACCCAAATATATTATCATACATACATAGGTGGAATTTGTGTTCGTTATCCCCGCACTCCTGGCGGTAGGCGCCAAATTCCACCATTCAAATTAAATACATTACTCAAAACTAGAGCGGTTTTAGGGATTAATTTCCACAACTGGTGGCCGGTGAATGAAAAATGAAGGGTT
>JACEEZ010021776.1:297890-302582 GCA_016584305.1 Chionoecetes opilio | reverse complement strand
TCTAGAATGGGTGTTTGCCAGCTTAAACAAAAAAGGCCACTCCATACGATTTTTTTAGGAATCTTACCTGCCGCCTCTTAACTCTGTTACTATTGTTATGAACCATCTCCCAAGTCGCCAAAGACTGGTTGTGCCTCTGTCACCAACTTCTTCACCATAGCCATCCGTAGAAGGCATTGCTGAAAATATTTTTCTTGTTTTGGTATCCCCCAAGGAAATTTTGTCAGATCGTGGTACTCAGTTTACTTCCCATTTGATGTCTTGAACTGCATCAGTTTTTGGTGGTAAACCGAATCTTCAGCACTATTTTTTCATCCCATTTAAAATGGGCGAATCGAAAGGCTTCATGATTCCTTTGGAGTGGTGGGGCACTCTGTTAACTCTTTTGCCGACAAGCTAAGGGAGTAGCCCAGTACTTTCCTTCCACATTAATTAATCGCCCTTAAACTAAATGCCCTAGCAATCAGGAACAGGTTATCACATTGACCTGCTGTATGGCCGCTCTGGTTCGTGGACCTTCCCGTGTTTACAGAAGCTATGAGAAAATCGCAACATCAAAGGAAGAGGAAAGACTAATATTCAATTTGTCCTTGAGCTGTGTGATAAACTGTCTGAATGTGCCAAGCCTGCTGCACGAAAACGGTAGACTTAAAAATGCCCAGTACAAATGCCTGGTCTACTTTGAGTCAGGTCCGCAGATAACATTCGAAACCTAGTATGAGGTCCTCTTGATCCTCAGTCACTCTGGTTAAATTGATCTACCTATCACTGTTAGTTGTAGGTCGCCTTGGGCGACCTTACAAGGTCTCGAGAAGCGTGGCAAACTTGATTACATTATTGATTAGTCCTGAAAGTGGTCCTGAAAGTGGTCCTGTAATCCTACTAATGAAATGCAATTTTAGGCCTGTAGTTTACAAAGTGCACATCTTCGACGATGTTCCTACCCTCAACCTCATCGGGTGTAATTGCCGGGGTAATGATGAAATTTCTTTCATCCGTACTTTCAACTTGCTTCTCCTTACTGCTGATATCAGTATGCTTCTCCACCTCTTGGTATGCCCGCAGTTAACTATAGGCTGTAACCAACAGGCGAGCTTCCAGGATGTGTTCTCGTTAGTGGCCTGGATTTACCTTCCCCCTCCGACTATTGAACAACACGATATTGTACTACGACCACTGACGGGTCCAAGACAACTTTTATCCAATACTGGTCTACTGAACCCTTTCTTTGAGGAGTGGCTTTCTTGTGGCTTGTACAGGTAACAATTGACTACCGCAAGTAAACTATTTAATGAGGTTTCATGTTGAGCCCATGTGTATATAGAAGAATAATGCGCACATTTGCTGTTGCTAAGTATTTCTCTGAACTAAATCTCTGTAAAGCTAATTATTAAATTTCTTAATGACAGAACAAAACCATTACGCTAAACCATTAATTAACCACTCACAGAGGTCTGATGGAGTTCTGCCATCTCCCCTTGCGGTCTTTGTGACTGCATGCACTACTTACAGCAGCAGATTGAAGTGCCACTGGTCCTTGCAGGTTTCCTAAACATCTCCTTCTAACTTTGACATCCTTACTTAATCCCCAACTAGCTTCCAACACCTAACCGAACTCGGATATAAACTTTTCACGGCTGCATGAACACCCCTTGACTTGCTAAGCCTTACAATGCACTTTGGGTCGTATCTGTTCTTTTTTTTTTCCTTTTTTTTTTTTTTTGGTGTACTTTGTGCCTAATAGCGCCTGTCGGCAGTGTGACCCAGGTCTCGAGGGTAGGTCTCTGCAGTTCCTTGAGGGCTGTTGATGTTTGGTCCTCGCCCGTGTTGGCGCAGGCAGGATTCTTATAGTGACGCCTGTGATTAGAGGGCTCATGCCGCCCCCTGTGCCTCTCTCGATGCACTCCCGCAATCGAAGGTAGAGTTGATGAGCAGTGCGAATGCGGGTGTTTCTTAGGCCACTGGCGACGGTGCAGAAAGGTTTTTTGGTTTCTTCGGGGATGCGAACCTCGCTCACCGAGAACGCCAGTCGAGACGCTAACGCACTCCGCTGAGTAACCGGCCGCCTCCCTATGTTCTATGTATCCATGATTGTCCTGGATGGAGACCAACTGAAGCTCCAACACAATACAATATAGTTCTCTCCTAGATGCCACCCCCTAACAGCGTAAAAAGTTTTTCAAAGCTTCTTGTTTATTACTTTCGTCTCTCAGATCTTTCACTTTTCTTTGTGTTACTTTTGTTTTGTTTTATTCTTTTCGCAGTTTCTGTTTTCTTTTGCAAATTAGCCGTTTTAAGTGAATCTACTTGCAGTAGATTATTGTATAAAGCCTGTGAAGAAACAATTTCTAATACAATGAACAGATGACACGTTAGTTCACTCTGATTCACCGCGTCACGTCGAACGGGGCCTTCGAGCTCATGAGTGGCTTCACAACCAACCTGATTGACAATATGTTTCGCACTCATCGCCCTGATTCACTTTGGCTGCCCGACTTTACATACTAGGGAGGTGGCAGGTGTCTCGCGTTCAAGGCAGACAGTCACTAGTTCAATCAGAGCACTATTTGCCACTCTTCTTCCTCTGGCGTTTTCTCCTGGCTACAATAACCGCTGAGGAAACCGTGAACTTGTTTCGGACCGTATCACCTTCCAGGCCACACTTGTTTAAGACCTAGTCCTGACTCCGCCTAATATCTGTATTCTTCTCGTCTCCGGCACTACACCACTGCTACCTGTTACGTGAAGTGGAGTCGCTCGGCTGATCAATAGTGTTGGAGAGACCTGGTCTTTCTGGCAGTACATCACATGTCCCTGCTTGTCTTGGCGTTCTTTGTGAGGCTGTTGCTGGATTTTTATCAGTTATTATCAAACTTTGCCTAGTATATTTTCTTCATAATTCCTAGGTACCACTCACTCTGATAATTTGGGTAGGATCTTGTTATTACGATTTTCGGCAATTGTTTTTGAATTTGAGAGAGTCTTATCGCGTAGCTTACGATGCAAGGCACTGCTTGCTCTTCACGTTCATCCCTGGCGCTGCCTGGAGAGACTATTGCGGCCATACCTAAGATGCTGCTGCGGAGTAACGGATGCTGCTCTGTTATCCAGACGCAAATTACATTTGTCAATCAGGTATTTTAGTGTAAGAAACAAAGATAAGAACTGCTTTTCGTTCAATGAGTAAGAGAACAGTATAACATTTATGATAGTTATAAACATAGTATTTCAATCA
This sequence comes from Chionoecetes opilio, assembly GCA_016584305.1. Lineage (NCBI taxonomy): Eukaryota > Metazoa > Arthropoda > Malacostraca > Decapoda > Majidae > Chionoecetes > Chionoecetes opilio. Next base: position 299,347 of record JACEEZ010021776.1, on the reverse strand, counting down.
AACTTCATGTCACCCAACATGTTGCGCTTTTTGTATCGTCGGGATACCTTTGTATTGTACTTGCAAAGTGTCTAGATAGGATCAAAATATCTTATCTTAACACCCAACATGCAAAACTCGTTAGAATGTTTGAAAGATAATTTGGACAGATAATTAATAGATAATAAATTTTATGAATAAACTGGTCTGTACACGTAGCTAACTGTCGTGATATGAAGTCATTTGTTACTATTAGCATTAAACAGTTTGTTAATACAACAACAACAAATATAATATATAGACAACATAAGTAGCAAACTAAACTTCCGTTCTAATACAGATTGGTGAGTGTGCTACCTATCTTATGCAGCGAGGCTTCCTGGGTCCAAAAAGTTTAAGTCTTATCTTCCCAAAGGGCTCCCGGCTACGACAGAGTATTGATCGAATGTATGTACTATTCATATATATATATATAGTACTATATATATAATTATAACTATATCTATATATCTTATATATATATATACACATATATATATATATATATATATATACTGTATAATACACCTCTATAAAATCCTAACCCTCCACTACAAACCCACCCTGTGTTTACAAGGCACCTCCTCCCCATTACTGTATTTTTGAACCGTGTGGAAACCTCACACACCACACACTCCAGTTTCAACATGATTTGGTAAGTGCAGTTTAAAAATGTTGTTTTATCTTTGTATTTTTATCCGATTACTTTATGTTCTGGCATATGTCACTTCATTATAACTTGTTATTTTGAACAATTTTAATATATTTGATTAATTATTTATGTTTTTTTGAGCTCATGGCAAATGTAATATAGCCGAAACGTAGCAGTGTATAGATCCAGGATGGTCAGTACCAGCGGCTGGTTTTTAATCTTTATTATAGCGATCACACTACCCTCCTGGAGAAAGTATCTCTCTCTCCTCTCTCTCTCGTCTCATCTCCGTCTCCATCGCATCCCTCCTCTCTCCGCTCTCTCATCTCTCTCTCTCTCTCAAAAATAAAAATAAAATAATAATATATATATATATATATATAATATATATATTATATATACAAGATATATATATAGAATATACATATGATATATATAATATATACTAGCCAGCAAAGCCGCCTCCGGCGGACTTTTGGGGGCTACTCCTGCGAGGTCTATTTGCGGCCCTTCGGCCCACCAACTGTGGGTTTGGTGGCCGAAGGCCCACCAAACCACAGTTGGTCATATATGATCAGTTGTTCATATATGTTATTATACGACTCTCCAGATAGCCCCTTCTAACTTTCCTGAAATCATGTATGTAGAAATGTAATGTATTCCCCCCCCACATTCACTCACTCCATTACCCATCACCCCCCACCCATTCACTCACGCCATTACCATCACCCCCCACCCATTCACTCACGCCATTACCCATCACCCCCCACCCATTCACCCTCACCCT
>JACEEZ010021776.1:267890-282890 GCA_016584305.1 Chionoecetes opilio | reverse complement strand
TCTATCTCTATATTATGTCTCTCTCTTCTCTCTGTCTCTCTCTCTCTATATCTATGTATCATATCTCTCTCTGTTCTCTCTACTCTCTCTCATCTATGTCTATCTCCGTCTGTCATCTGTATTATCATCTCCACTCATCTGTTCTCTCTCTCCTTCCCGCTCTCTCTGTTCTATCTCTCTCTCTCTCTTCATCTCTCTCTCTCCTCTGGTCATCTATCTCTCTATCTCTATCTGTCTCTCTTATCTATATATCTCTCTCTCTCTCTCTTTCATCTCTCTCTCTCTCTCGTCTCTCTCTCTATCTCTCTCCTATCTCTCTCGTCTCTCTCTCTGTCTCTCTCCTCTCTCCTCTGTCTCTCATCTCTCTCTCTGGTCTCTGTCTCTAGCTCTCTCTCTTCTTATCCTCTCTCTCTCTCTCTCTGTCTCATCTCTCTCTCTTCTGTCTCTCTCCGCTCTCTCTCTCTCTCTCTCTATCTACTATCTATATATCTACTTCACCTGACCGTGTGTCCTGTCTGTCCTGTCCTGTCTGTGTGGTTTGTGTGTGTGTGTGTGTGTGTGGTAACTAGGTTCCGCCCCCGTGGTCGCAATCACCTCATATGGCACATTTTGGGAACCGGGTCGGACCAGGGGAAGGTTTTTAAGCTCACTTAATAGATGAATCTGATCCCTTTTTTTTTTTTTTTAGGCAGCCTATTAGCGAGAATTGTGAAAAAAAAAGTGTGTTGCGAGAATTGAGGAAACCTTGATGTAGGGTGATGGTAATGGGGTGAGGAATGGACTGGGTGATGGGTAATTGGGTGTGGGGTGATGGTGAGTGAATGGGTGGGGGGTGCATGGGTTGGGGTGATGGTGCTGGGGTGCGGGCACTAGGTGGGGGGTGATGGGTAATGGTGATTTCCTGGGGGGGGTCTGGTTCCTGGTGAGTGAATGGGTGGGGGGTGATGGGTAATGGTTGAGGTGACGTGGGTGGGGGGTGATGGGTATGGTGAGTGAATGGTGGGGGGAATACATACATTTCGACATCCATGATTTCAGGAAAGTGTAGAAGGGCTATCTGGGTGTCCGTCTATATACATATATGATCCAACTGCTCATATATGACGCAACTGTGTTTGGTGGGCCTTCGCGCCACCAAACACGTTGGTGGGCCGAAGGACCCGCAATAGCCCTCCGCAGGAGCTAGCCAAAAGTCCGTCCTGAAGGAGCTGCTTTGCGGCTAGTATTATAATATATATATATGTATATATGTTTTAAATATATATATATATATATATATATATAATATATATATGTATATCTATATATATTATTATTTTATTTTTATTTTTTGAGAGAGATGAGAGAGAGAGAGAGAGAGAGAGAGAGAGAGAGAGAGAGAGAGAGAGAGAGAGAGAGAGAGAATACTTTCTCCAGGAGGGTAGTGTGATCGTATAATAAAGATTAAAACCAGCGCTGGTATGAACATCCTGGATCTATACACTGCTACGTTTCGGCTATATTACATTTGCCATCAGCCAAAAAACATAAATAATTAATCAAATATATTAAAATTGTCAAAATATACAAGTTATAATTAATTGACATATGCCTAACCTAAAGTAATCGATAAAATACAATAGATAAAACAACATTTTTAAACTGCACTTACCAAATCATGTTGAAACTGGAGTGTGTGGTGTGTGAGGTTTCCACACGGTTCAAAAATACAGTACGGGGAGGAATGCCTTGTAAACCCAGGTGGTTGTAAGTGGAGGGTTAGGATTTTATAGAGGTGTATTATAACACTATATATATATATATATTAGATGTGGTATTATATATATATATATATATATATATATTATAATATATATATATATATATATATATATATATATGAAATAGTACATACATTCGATCAATACTCTGTCGTAGCCGGGAGCCCTTTGGGAAGATAAGACTTAAACTTTTTGGACCCAGGAAGCCTCGCTGCATAAGATAGGTAGCACACTCACCAATCTGTATTAGAACGGAAGTTTAGTTTGCTACTTATGTTGTCTATATATTATATTTGTTGTTGTTGTATTACTAATAGTAACAAATGACTTCATATCACGACAGTTAGCTACGTGTACAGACCAGTTTACTCATAAAATTTATTATCTATTATCTGTCCAATTATCTTTCAAACATTCTAACGAGTTTTGCATGTTGGGTGTTAAGATAAGATATTTTGATCCTATCTAGACACTTTGCAAGTACCAACTACAAGGTTATTGACTATACAAAGCGCCAACATGTTGGGTGACATGAAGTTTGATTTGTAAATACTATGATTTATAACTATCATAAATGTATACTTTCTCTTACTCCAGTGAAGAAAACAGTTCTTATCTTTGTCTTACACCTAAAATACATGATTGACAATGTCATTTGCGTCTTATAACAGAGCCGCATCCGTACATCCTGCAGCAGCATCTTAGGTATGGGCCGCAATAGTCTCTCCAGGCAGCGCCAGGGATGAACGTGAAGAGCAGTGCCTTGCATCGTAAGCTACGCGATAAGACTCTCTCAAATTCAAAAACAATTGCTGAAAATCGTAAAACAAGATCCCTACCAACTTATCAGAGTGAGTGGTACCTAGGAATATGACGCAAAATATACCTAGGCAAAGGTTGACTAATAACTGATAAAATCCAGCAACAGCCTCACAAAGAACGCCAAGACAAGCAGGTGTACATGTGTATGTACTGCCAGAAGCCCAGGTCTCTCCTCAACACTCTTGATCAGCATCGAGACTCACTTCGTAACGGTAGCAGTGTGTAGTGCGGCGACGGAAGATACAGATATTAGGCGAGTCAGGACTAGGTTTAAACAAGGTGTGGCCCTGGAGGGATACGTTCGAAACAATTTCACGGTTCAGCGGTAGCCCAGGAACAAGCCAGAGGAAGTAGTGCAAATAGTGCTCTGATTGAAACTCAGTGACTGTCTGACTTGTGAATCCGCGAGAACACCGTGCCACCTCCCCTATATTAAAGTACGGCAGCCAAGTGCTCAGGGCGACTGGTTCGAACATATGTCAATCAGGTTGGTGAAGCCACTCATGAGCTCGAAGGCCCCGTTCGAGTGAGCTGGTGAAGCAGAGTAACTACTGTCCATCCTGTCTCATTGTATTAGAATTGGTTGCTTCACAGGCCTTATACACGAATCTACTGCAAGTAGATCACTTAAAACTGCTATTGCAAAGAACAGAACTGCGAAACGAATAAAACAAAAACAAAAGTAAACACAACGAAAAGTGAAGATCTTAAGAGACGAAAGTCAACACAAGAAGTTCTGAAAAACTTTTTACGTCGTAGGGGGTATCATCTATGGAGAACTTTATATTGTATTGTGTTGGCGGCCTCAGTTGTCACTAAGACAAGGACGAATCATGGATACATAGATACTAGGGAGGGCGGTAGCGTAGTTGGTTTATGCGTCCTCCGACTGGCCGTTCTCGGTGAGCCGAGTTCGATCCCCGAAGAAAACCAAAAAAACCTTTCTGCACGTCCCGAGTGTCGCTAAGAACACCCGCATGCCCTGCCCATCACTCTACCTTCGATTGCGAGTGCATCGGAGAGCACAGTGGGCGGTGCATTAGCCTCTAATCACAGGCGTCACTATAAGATCCTGCCTGCCGCCACCACGGGCGAGGACCGGAACCTCACAGCCCTCAAGTGAACCTGCATAAGGGGGAGCCTACCATCCGAGCCCTGGTCACCACTGCCTACAGGCGCTATAGGCCCAAATGTAAAAAAAAAAAAAAAAAAGGAAAAAAAAAAACAGACGACCCCAAAGATGCATTTGTAAGGCTTAGCTGTCAAGTGGTGTTCATGCAGCCGTGAAAGTTAATATCCGAGTTGGTTAGGTGTTGGAGCTTCGTCTGTGGATTAAGTAAGGATGTCAAAGTAGAAGGAATGTTTTTTGAAACCTGCAAAGCCAGTGGCATCAATCTGCTTGCTGTAAGTAGTGCATGGCAGTCACACGACCGCAGGGGAGATGGCAGAACTCCATCAGACTCTGTGAGTGTTAATTAATGTTTTTAGCTGTTAATGGTTTGTTCTGTCAATTAGAGAAATTTAATAAGTAGCTTTACCAGAGATTTAGTCCGGAAATACTTAGCAACAGCACATGTGTGCATATATTCTTCTATATTACACATGGGCTCAACGGGAAACCTATTCATAGTGTTACCTTGCGGTAGTCAATTGTTATCCTGTACAAGCCAAAAGAAGCCACTCCTCAAGAAGGGGTTCATTAGACCAGTATTGGATATACCTTGTCTTGGATCCTCAGTGTCCGTTAGTACAATATCGTGTCATAGTGGAGGTACATCAGGCACTAACGAGAACAGACATCCTTGAAGTCGCGCTGTTGGTTCCATCCTATAGTTACTGCGGGCATACCAAGAGGTTGAGAAGGCATACTGATATCAGCATTCAGGAGAGCAAAATGAAAGTAGGATGAAAGGAAAATTTCATCCATTACGGCAAATTTTTAAAACCACCCCCCCGATTTGGGGAAAAAAAAAAAGGTTTTTTGAAGGGTAGGAACCTCGTCGAAGATGTGCACTTTGTAAACTACAGGCCTAAAATTGCATTTCATTAGTAGGATTACATGACCACTTTCAGGACCACTTTCAGGACTAATCAATAAGGTAATCAAGTTTGCCACGCTTCTCGAGGACCTTGTAAGGTCCGCTCCAAGCGACCTACAACTTACCAGTGACTAGGTAGATCAATTTACCAGAGTGACTTGAGGATCAAGAGGACCTCATTACTAGGTTTGAACTGCTTATCTTGGGACCTGACGTCAAAGTAGAATTTGTAATGGGCATTTTTTATGTCTAACGTTTTGTGCAGCAGGCTTGGCACATTCAGACAGTTTATCACACAGCTCAAGGACAAATTGAATACTAGTCTTTTCCTCTCCTTTGATGTTGCGATTTTCTCATAGCTTCTGTAACACGGGAAGGGTCCACGAACAGAGCGGCCATACAGCAGTTCAAATGGTGATAACCTGTTCCTGATGCTAGGCATTTATTTAAGGGCGATTAATTAATGTGGAAATGAAGTACTGGTGCTACTCCCTTAGCTTGTCGGCAAAAAGTTAACAGAGCGCCACCTTAAAGGAATCCATGAAGCCTTTCGATTCGCCCATTTTCAATGGGATGAAAAATAGTGCTGAAGATTGGTTTTACCACCAAAAACTGATGAAGTTCAGACATCAAATGGGAAGTAAACTGAGTACCACGATCTGACAAAATTTCCTTGGGGATACCAAAACAAGAAAATATTTTCAGCAATGCTTCTACGATGGCTATGGTGAAGAAGTTGGTGACAGAGGCACAACCAGGTCTTTGGCGACTTGGGAGAATGGTTCTATAACAATAGTAACAGAGTTAAGAGTCGGCAGGTAAGATTCCTAAAAAATAGTATTGATGGCTTTTTTTGTTCTAAGCTGGCAACCATTCTAGAAAGTATCACTATGATATAAGGTCTTAGAAACACCCGGTTGCCAAAATGGCATTTAACCTTTAAGGTCAAATTTGGAGGTCAAAAGATCAAATAAGGTCAAATTTAGTGTTTCCCCCTTTTATCTTATACTTTCAAATAATTTTAGGTCTGGCAAAATTGGGAAAATAATGAGATTTACGGGTTTAAAATTCAATAATAAAAGGTAAATGTGAAGAAATCATTGGATATAAATGTCAGATTCACATTAATGCATTTGTTTTTTCAGAAAGTTGGGATACCCTATCTTAACTGATACTGATGCTTAGGCCAATCTTGGCCCTAATTTGTTGTCAAGACCACAACTAAACACTTTTTGGTGAGTACCTACATGTATGCACGCACCTGTCCATAATACACTTGACATTTTTAATGTGATCTACTGTATATGTGACGTAAGCATAAGCATTCCTTTCTTCCGGTAACAACACTATGTCTTGCTTTCAGGGTCCCATATTTCTTCCCATTGGAAGTTCTTCCCACTGGCACGCTTAAACGGAAGCGAAGTACCTGTTCAACCATTGACTACTCCAGTTGTCTTAACTGCAAGGAAGGGGTTAGCCAGACTGTGAGGTTAAGTGTGGCTTCTAACGACGAGAAGAAAAAGGTCTAGCATGCTGCTACTGAAAGGACACGACTTAAGGGGAGTTTCCGGGGCTGGGAGCCGGAAATCACTCAAACTCGGCTTTTTTTTCTTCCGCTAAAATTATTCTGTTACCCCTCAAGTCTGACGTACTCTTGCTGTAACACACCTCAGAAACCAAGACGCTAATAAAGGAAGACTATAGCCATTTAGCAGTTTGATCTATTTCTCCTTATATATAAATAAATTGTTTCTGAAAACATTATTTTTCTAACACCACCTACAGTTCTTGCACTATAGTCTTACACCATTTCTCGCTCTTTTTCACATGTATACGCGTAAAATTGTGTAAGGAAATATGCTTTGCAAAAAGATCTAATTTTCTGCGATTTTTTATATCAATAGTGGTGACTACCTAAGTAGAGTAACCTTGGATGCTGGGGAAGCTACACGGTACGCAAGTATGTGCAAGAACCTGTCCGCTGCCAGGGGAGAGATGCTCGAAAGAGTTACGGGACCTTTAAAAAAAAAATATGTAAAAAAAAAAAAAAAAAAAAAAAGTTAAAGGGGAGTGTAGTATACCTAATGGACTTTTATATCGTAGCGCACTTACGGGTGATGCTCAAACCGTTTTTCTCACTCTCTACGGGACCGTGAAGGCTAAAGGTTGCTCGGACACCTTACTCCCTAAGGGATTGACTTGAAGCGACAAGAGCAGCAACAACAATAATTAACAAGTTGTATCTACTATATTTATGTTTATTGTGATATTATAGAGCCTTTTCATGCTTTGCTGTTTGAAATTGATGTGTTTATTGCGTCTTGAGTCCATATATATCATATTTAACATACAATTACCCTCTACTTGTAAATAAATTCATATTAGGGCAAACTAATATATTGAATATATATATCTGGTCGACTTCTTGAATCAACGTATAGTTTCATCATACAATTTGGCCGCTACGGCTATAATGATGCGGTCGGTGGTGTGGTATCACCACTGAAACTGAACTGAACTGGTATCAAATGTCTGACGTACAAACGCACGTACACACAGCAAGCAAGATATTATAAATTTTCTATCCTTGGCACCAAGTGTCACGGGTGTCAAGAATGAGTGTGTCTTGTCTGACCTAAGAGCGAACGCGCAGTTCTCATCCACTATAACAGAGACCGCCGCGGCCACGGATACGGCAGGGAGGTACGGAGCGGCCAGTAGTGGCCTATAATGCTAATTTCGGCACGCAGGACTCGAACCTATGATCAGCGCATCATGTATACCCTGGGTACGTCTCTGTAGTATTCAGCAGGAGAATATTATGCTGAAAGGCTAATATGGCGCCTATATATATCGTAACATCTGTCGGTGTTGTGCTAAAATTGTCCCTATTTCGAAATCGTCCGAATCTTAGTTCAACACGTCAAACAAGTTTTTAGGTTTGTGTTTAACGTTATATTTAAGGTTATGTTAGGTCTGGTTAGCTCGGTAAGTTTATGATAGGTTTGTGTTAAGTTTTTGTAGATTTATTTAGGTTAATATAAGCGTCCGCCGGGACGATTTCCCGGGGGGGGGGGGGAAAATGGCGATTTTTAGCAAGACAGCGTCATTTTGAATTCCTTTAAATTTAGTTTATCGGGCTCCCTGACAGCTGAGACATGATTATTGTCTAAATAATGCCGCGTCATGCGAGGCGCTGCTCTGTGATTGGTCAGCATAATTTCCCCACACAAATCCCTAGAATATCCTAATATTCCCACCCAGACCCCCCGATAACCTTACGGGGGTGACTGCTCGATACGAGCATCCTCCCTCAGCGCCATCCTCGTAAGGTGTTGTAGCCATACATTCGTAAGTTTCCCTTACGAGGATTTTCAAGCATCCCTGCCCCTGGCCTTTAGGACCTACCAAGACAATGTCCACGCGGCGGAGCTCTGCGGCGTCTGCAGTGGAGAGCACGCCACCAGAACCGGTATTTAACCAAAAATTCATCATAGCTATGACAGAAATGTATCATTACTTTTGAATTCATACATTATTTTTATCATACGCCATTTTTCATAGTTTGGAAGCTAGCACAATTTCTTCATAAGGCGTCTGCTAAATAAGCGTCATTGTTTCTTTAAAATGGTTATATAATTAATAATCCGCATTAGTACACATTTTTGCTTCCCTGAATAATCTGCTAGAAAGATCAGGTGCCATACATCGATCATAGCATCTGCCATTCCAAAGAATTACACTGGTTGCAAATCAATTTACTTAAGTTTGAGGGAGACTATATAATTGTTTAAATAATTTCATCTTATATTTTCCACAGCATGGTGGAACGCCGACGTGAGTTTCGACAGGGAATGCGTTGCGCCTATGTTGATCTCAAGAAGCGTTGACTCAGTGCTCGTGAGTCAACTCCTGGGATCTTCTCGCGACTTCGCGGATTCCTGCGGGACATTTGTTTTGATGACTGTTCTGTACTCTGATACTGAAGGTCTGTGGAGTGAGGGGGAGGTGTAACCAGCTTATTTCTGTTAATACAGGAGTGAGGCAAGGGTGCCACATCACTTTTGCACTGGGTATTAGGGCAAAGTTAGATCAAGTGATTGTGGAGCATCCTTCGGCAACACCAAGATCACTGATATTTGTTTTGCCGATGATCAATATCTTTGCTGAGCCTCTCGGAGGTCCTAGTGATGGCTCCTCGAGCGCTGCACGGAGGAGGCAAGCCTTGGGAATTGAGGTCTCCTGGCTTTAAGACCAAGATCCAGGTGTTTGGAGGCTTACTAGATGAAACAGTCAGTCTGTCATGCGTGCGTCGAGGACATTGAGATATTGGAAAGTTTTACATACCTGGTAGCGCAGTCCATATGACGGCGGGTCACGTCAAGAAGTCTTATGCGATTGGCATAGCCACGGTGTTATGGACCTCCGCTCAGAATGAGTATTTGGCGTTGTCGGTACCTGTGCAGGCGGAGAACAATCGCGGATCTTCAAGTCGCATTGTGATCCCCCTGTGCGAGTGATCTGATGCGGCGATGTGTTGGAGTCAGTCGCGTAGTATGATAAAGATAACAAAAGAAGGCATTGTCTGGCAAACCGGCAAAGGATCAATCGCTCATCTATTGTATTCGTGCCATGCAGTCACAAACCGAAGGTGAGCCGGCAGAACTCTATCAGTCCTCTGTGATGAGAAAGTCGTTCATGATTATGCTCTTTTTGTTGGGGAATTTGGTAGTTGTTTTATTTTAGTTGTTTATTTTGAGAAAAAAACTTAGCACCATCAAATTTGTGCATAGCTTTCTTCCTATTATATGTGGGGCTAGTCACTGAAAAAGAGTTTAACTTTCGGTAGTCCAATTACCATCCTGTACGAGCCATCAAGCCATGCATACCATAACAACATGGCTATAATGTGAAGATGACGACCGAAACTGACACTGCCTGCGGGTAAGTTTGTTCAACTTCCTCCTCGAAGAAAGTTTTTAGATAGACTAGTATTGGTTATAACTTGGCTTGCTTCCTGTCAGTAGCCGTCAGTACAATATCGTGTTCAATAGTGCAGGTACAGGTACTAACGAGAACACATCCTTTAAATCGCACAGTACCTTCTCAATGTCTGCCTGTTGGTTCCAGCCTAGAATACAGATAATTTCGGGCATACAATAAGTTGGAGAATCCTTCGGACCCTCACAGGGGTTTTTTTTTTTTTTAAGGGAACGGGTTGAAGAGGTGAAATATTCTTATTCCCCGACGGCAATTGCTCCCCGATAAAGGTTCGTCAGTTTGGAGGGTAGGACACCTCGTCGAGGAGTGCCACCCTGTGAATTGTACAGCCCACGATGGTATTCTTTATAAGAATGTCTGGTAAAGTTTAGGAACACGAGGCTCATCAATAAGATAATAAAATTTGCCACGCTTCTTGAGGACCTTGTAGGGACCACTCCAAGCGACCAGAAACATACCAGAGTCACTGATTAAGGGTAGCAAGACTTCATTACCGTGTTTGAACTGCTTATCTTGGGACCTTACTTCAAAGTAGAATTATTTATGGGGATTACTTTCATCAGCGTTTTTGCAACAGGCTTGTCATATTCAGTCAGTTTGTCGTTCATCTCAAGGATGAATTGAAAACTGGTCTCTTCCTCTCCCTTGATGTTGCGAATCTGTCATAGGTCCTTCAACACGAAAAGTGGTCCAAGAACAGAGCGGCCCAAAAGCAACTTAAATGATGAGAACCTGTTCTTGTTGCTAGGCATTTCTCTAAGGGGGAACAATAAGGGCATGAGATAGTGGTGATACTCCCTTAGCTTGTTGGCACAGAGTTAACGGAGGGCGGCTTAAGGAAGCCATGAAGTGTTTCGATTCGTCACTGCGATAAAAAGGAGTGTTGATGATTGGTTTTACCCCCAATAAATAATGAAATTCACACATAAAATGGGAAGTAAACTGAGTACCACGGTCTGACACAATTTCCTTGGGGTTACCAACACAAGAAGATATTATCAGCAATGGTTTTGCGACGGCTATATAATCGATGTCTCTCAGAGGAACAGCTTCAATGAACCAAGTGGTGAAATTAGTCAAGGTAAGTATGCAGCTGTAACCGTGTGAGGAAGATTGTCACAGGGCCACAACCAGGTCGTTGGCGGCGCGGGAGAATGGTTCAGCAACAATAGGAAGCGTGTTAAGGGGGACAGGGCAAACTCGGCTCATAGCAAACATTCACTGGCATTTGTCGCAGGATCTGCAATATGCTCGGATGTCTACGACCATACCAGGCCAGAAGAAATGCCCCTAAATCTTCAGCTCATATTTCCGATGAGAAAAGTGTCCTGCAAATTGATTCTCGTAGGTCACGGCGAGTATGATCTGTCAACAGTCACTGGGCACGACAAGGCAAAGTAGTTAACCTTATGCGGACGATGTATACCATGTATATTACTTCGGTAGAGATATCATATATGTAATAACTTTGAATGAAGAGTCTTGCCTGGTCGACCTTGCCAGGTTTTTACTTTTATTGCAGCAAGGGATGCATACGATGCCTGGAGATTTATAAGCCCTTAAGAGTGACTGACAGAGGTTGAAGATCTGGAATAACAAGGGGATAACGTCGTTTAACCTTACCAGCCCGGATAGTGTAACGAGGAAAAATGGGTTAAAACTTTTGACTCATGATTGGCGAAGAGTTTACGTTGAATGGTAGGGGGTAAAGTAATATATAAATGTCAAGTAATTGAGTGAGTAATTTTCCTCCACTTCCTTCATTTCTGAATCACTAAAAATAAGGAAAAAATATTGTGATATATTTTTTACCGGCGGTAGCTGGGCAACGTCGCTGTCTAGGCAAGGAGGAAGGGATACGGCCATATTAGTTGGCTGTAGCGGTCCACGAGTCACAGTGTCGAGTCGAACAGGGGAGGTTGTGGTTTGGTCCCCTTGGAAAAGGTATGTTCAGGACAATGGTGTTGGTAGAGATGTAGATGTGATTCATTGATTATCTGTGATACCATGAAACTAATTGAAGGTGTTCTTCATAGTGTCCAGGTGGTGTGTAAAAGACGGCTGGGATGAAGGAAGCCTGGTGAATCTGGGGGAACCCCTGTGAGCGCCTTTGTGTGAGCACCAGGATTACTGCTAAGGATTAGTCTTATAGCTGGAAGGTGTGACATTGATAACTCAGCAATCATTGACTGAAATTATTTATGATTAGAGAGTGTACATATGATTACGTTCATGAGGCACGAGCTAATACTTAGCGTCGTGTCGAAGTGGTTTAGGCATTAAGCATAGTATGAAGTGGAAGATATGTTATGATTTAAGTAAGGAAGGAGTGGGAAGTAATTACTGGTGAATCAGTAAACGACACTTAATACTAAAGAAAAGATAACGAGTTTTATCTTTTACACCCATTAGTTTCTGACATATTTCTCTAATCTTATAACCTTTTTTTCCGCGGCCACTTATTGTGGTGGTGGCAGCATAATAGCTAGAATTGTGGAGCCCCTCCTTGAATTAACGTCAAAGGAAGAAACCTATACAGGGTGGGCGCTACATGGGAGTTGTATAGTAAAAGCTTGTATCTAGCTAGTTGTGGCGAAACGAGTCTGGCATAACCAAACTGGTGGTATTTAGTTTTACAGTGCTTAATTCGACTGGGTAGATATGACAGCCGAAGAGTCCCCAGGAGGATCCTGGGGATTGTGCATCATGGGATCCTTCGCTTCGTTGGCAAATTCCGGGGAGCTTAATCTCCTTGTTCAGCTCGTCTATTGACTAGATGGAATTCAGTCTCTTTGTCTTTTATTCATTTTTTTATCTCTTCTCTTTCTCTTATTTTTTTCTTTAACCTTTCCTCTCTTCCCTATCTTTTTTTCTTTTTTGACTTTCCTATCTTTCTCTCTCTTTGGGCCCACTTATCACTTCTCGTGGCTTGTTATTGAAGAACATACTGACTTAGGTCCATTGTCCTGAGACCTATAATTCTGCCTGGGCCTTCGATGGAGTTTCAAAGGTAAACCTAATAACCAATTTAGCACCACTGAGGACCAAAATAGACAGTTGTAGAACAAACAGAAATAGATTATCACTGCTCTCGACCGCCGCGAGCGCAACATTTAGCGGCAAGCACAATACTTTCTGAGAAGATTGTGCCAGACCTGGAGGAATTTCCTGTGACACAGCAAACAAAGTTCTGCAAAGAAACGAGAATATAGAACATATGGCCTGACAGCATTGTAACAGTCAGGGACTGTCTGATAATTAATTCCTTTAACAAACTAGAAGCTTACTTTAGCGACAAAGACTAAAATGGAAGGACAACTCACATCACTTCGGGCCTCAGAAGTGCAAGTGGCAGCGTAGCGACTGAAAAATGTCAAACCTCCGATCCTTAATACCTATATTGTAATAATTCATTCTTTGAATCAGAAACGATAGTTCATATACAAGTTGGCGCTACGGCATAATGATGCGGTCGTGGTGGTGGTATCAACAACTGAACTGAACTGAACTGGTATCAAATGTCTGACGTACAAACGCACGTACACACACAAGCAAGGATATTATAAAGTTATACTATCCTTGCACACAAGTGTCACGTGTGTCAAGAATGAGGTGTGTCTTGTCTGACCTAAAGAGCGAACGCGCAGTTCTCATCCACTATAACAGAGACCGCCGCGGCCACGAATACGGCAGGGAGGTACGGAGCGGGCCAGTAGTGGCCTATAATGCTAATTTCGGGCACGCAGGACTCGAACCTATGATCAGCGCATCAAGGTATACCCTGGGTACGTCTCTGTAGTATTCAGCAGGAGAATATTATGCTGAAAGGCTAATATGGCGGCTATATATTATCGTAACATTCTGGCGGTGTTGTGCTAAAATTGGCCCTATTTCGGAAATCGTCCGATCTTAGTTCAACACCGGCAAACATAGTTTTTAGGTTTGTGTTAAGTTATATTTAAGTTATGTTTAGGTCTGGTTTAGCTTAGGTAAGGTTTATGATAGGTTTGTGTTAAGTTTTGTAGAGTTATTTAGGTTAAATAAGCGTCCGCGGGACGATTTCCGAAATGGGCCGATTTTAGCAAGACAGCGGCATTTGAAGTCTTTAAATTTATTTATCGGGCTCCCTGACAGCTGAGAGCATGATGATTGGCTAAATAATGCCGCGTCATGCGAGGCGCTGCTCTGTGATTGGTCAGCATAATTTCCCCACACAAATCCCTAGAATATCCCTAATATTCCCCACCCAGAGGCCCCCGATAACCGTACGGGAGTGACTGCTCGATACGAGCATCTCCCTCAGCCCACCCTCGTAAGGTTATTGTAGCCATACATTCGTAAGTTGTCCCTTACGAGGGATTTTCAAGCATCCCTGCCCTGGCCTTTAGACACTACCAAGACCAATGTCCACGGCGGCGGGAGCTCTGCGGCGTCTGCAGTGGAGAGCACGCCACCAGAACCGGTATTACCAAAACTTAATCATAGCTATGACAGAAATGTATCATTACTTTTGAATATCATACATTTTTATCATACGCCATTTATCATAAGTTTGGAAGCTAGCACAATTTTCTATCATAGGCGTCTGCTAAATATAGCGTCATTGTTTCTTTAAAATGGTTATATAATTAATAATCCGCAATTAGTACATTTTGCTTCCCTGAATAAATGCTGCTAAGAAAGATCATGTGGCCATACATCGATCATAGCATCTGCCATTCCCAAAGAATTACACTGGTTGCAATCATTTACTTAAGTTTGAGGGAGACTATATAATTGTTTAAATAATTTCAGCTTATATTTCCACAGCTGGTGGAACGCCGACGTGAGTTTCGACAGGGGATGCTTGCAGCCTATGTTGATCTCAAGAAGGCGTTTGACTCAGTGCATCGTGAGTCACTCTGGGATCTTCTGCGACTTCGCGGGATTCCTGCAGGGACTATTGGTTTGATGACTGGTCTGTACTCTGATACTGAGAGTGCTGTGGAGTGTGGGGGAGGTGTAACCAGCTTATTTCCTGTTAATACAGGAGTGAGGCAAGGGTGCCACCATCACTTTTGGACTGGGTATTAGGCAAAGTTGTAGATCAAAGTGATTGTGGAGCATCCTTCGGCAACACCAAGATCACTGATTTTGTTTTTGCCGATGATGCAATAATCTTTGCTGAGTCGCTGGAGGTCCTAGTGATGGCTCTCGAGGCGCTGCACGAGGAGGCAAAGCCTTTGGGAATTGAGGTCTCCTGGCTTAAGACCAAGATCCAGGTGTTTGGAGGCTTACTAGATGAAACAGTGCAGTCTGTTCATGCGTGCGTCGAGGACATTGAGATATTGGAAAGTTTTACATACCTTGGTAGCGCAGTCTTCCATAAGGTTACGGGG
>JACEEZ010021776.1:263900-267681 GCA_016584305.1 Chionoecetes opilio | reverse complement strand
GTTTTTTCCCCCCCCCATTTTGCCCCGGGTTTTTTTTGGGGGACACGGGGGAGGGGGGGGGGGTTTTTCAACCCTTTGGAAGGGATGTTTTTCAGGGACAAGGGTGTTGGTGAGATGTAGATGTGACATTGATTATCTGTGTAACAAAAAACTAATGGAAAGGTGTTATTCATAGGGCCAAGTACTGGGAAAAAGAGGCGGGATAGGGGGCTGGTGAGCTGGGGGAACACCTGTGAGGGGGCCTTTGTGTAATACCGGGATTACGCAAAGGTTTAGTTTTAAGCTGGAGTGTGTGCATTGAAAACTTGACTCAGCAAATCAGTGCGGAAATGATTTATGATTAGAGAGTGTACATTGATTACTTCGTGACACGAGCAATCCCTACTCGTTGGGGAGGGGTTAGCTTTAAAGCTAGTATTAAGTGAAGATATGTTAATGATTTAGGAAGGAAGGGGTGGGGAAGTATTACGGGTAAATCAGTAAAAAAACAATATACTAAAAAAGTAACGAGTTTTTGTCCTTTCCCCCTCTTTTCGACATATTCTTTTAACTTATACCTTTTTTTTTTTCCCACTTAAAATTTGTGGGTTGGCAGAAAAAGGAGAAGGGGAGGGGGGGGGGGAAAAGAAAGGAAAAAAACCTTACATGGGGGCGCTACAATAGTACAACTTGTATCTGGGGTAGGGGGGTGAAAACAGTCTGGCAAAAAAAAAACGGGGGTGGGGTTTTATTTAAAAGTCCCTTTAATTCGACTGGGTAGGAAGATGTCCGGGGCGAAGAGTCACAAGACCGGGGAGATTGGGCATCATGGGATCTTCGCTTCGTTGGAAACCCGGGCGAGTTTAATCTCCTTTTCACTTAAATTGATAGATGGAAATTCATTCTCTTTCTTTTTTTTCCTTTTTTTTTATCTTTTCTCTTCTTTTCCTTTTTTTTTTTTATTTTTCCTCTCTTCCCTATTTTTTTTTTTTTTGACTTTCCTTCTTCCCCCCTTTTGGGGGCCCACTACCCTTCTCGATGCTTGTTATTGCAAAACTACTGCTTGGTCCATGTCCTGAACTAA
Source organism: Chionoecetes opilio (assembly GCA_016584305.1). Classification (NCBI taxonomy): domain Eukaryota; kingdom Metazoa; phylum Arthropoda; class Malacostraca; order Decapoda; family Majidae; genus Chionoecetes; species Chionoecetes opilio. Next base: position 266,618 of record JACEEZ010021776.1, on the reverse strand, counting down.
AATTCTGCCTGGGCCTTAAAAGGGATTAAAGGGTAAATTTTAAAAACCAAGTTGCACCACTGAGCACAAAAAATACAGTTTAAAACAAAAGAAAATAGAGTATCCTGTCTCGACCGCCGAAGCGCACATTTAGCGGCAACCCAATACTTCTGGGAAAAAGATTGTGCGACTGTTTCCAGCAAAATAGGTTTTGACCCTAACAAATTTCCCAAAAAGCGTTTTTTTGTTTTTTTTGGTATTTTACATGTAGGGAAAAACATACAAAAAGTTTCCCAAAAATGTTACCAAAAAGGGTCCAAATGTATCAAGAAAGGGCCCCAAAGCTATAAAAATGTTAAAGGACGACCCCCCCCAATTTTTTTTTTCTTTATTATTAACCTACTCTTAAAACTTGTACATATATAAAACAAGTAAAAAATGGGGGTCGCGTCTGGGAAAATTTTTTATTTGCGCTAGAAAACGGTGAGCGAAAAAAAACGTATTTTGGGGGGTCCCCCCAAAGACTACTCCTCCTAAATATATGGGAGAGAGTCGGAGAGTGTCTTCAAGAGGAAAAAACCCGCTGACGTCAAGGCTTTATTTTGATTTTCTTTGTAAAAAAGTATAGCCCTCAAAAAAAAAAAAAAAAAAAAAAAAAAAATTCATTTTTTTTTCTTTTTTTTTACTTTGGGGACTATTTGGGGGACTTACCCTATACTTAATGTGGGGAACAAATACAAAAATTTCCAAAATTTGATCACCAAAAGGCCCCAAACTATGACGTCATAAGACGATGACAGCCATGGGCCAAAAATAACCCTTTTTCCTTATTTCCAAGCGTAGCTGTGGGTTACAAAGATTTCATTTTTTATTAATTTTGATTAAAAAATTTTTTTCAAAGTTTATACTAACACACGGAAAGGGGAGGTCATGGTCATCAATGACGTCATGACATAATGTCATTTCTAAAAATTATAGAAAACACAGTGCATTTTAAACCTACTTCTCACTGTAACCCACTTTAAAAGAATTTAATAGTCTCTATTTTCATCATCAACACTCTTCCTCACTCATATTGTCACAATGCCCTTCTTGACAGGGGCCGCATCCCCCTGAACAGATAATCCGTGTGTTTTGCAAAACACCGAAGTGTACTCACCCCCGAGAACAAATTCAGGGGAATTTTTTTGAGTTTTTTTCTGGGGCAGGTAGTATCCATCTCACTGGACTGACTGTTGTTGTTCCAAATTTCCCCTCCCCTTCTAGTTCCATGGCCTACCATTGTCCATCCAAAGCTCACTTGGAGTAACTCCGAAGGGCTAAACTTCGGGGTTCGAGGAGCGGGGGGCAGTCGTTCGGGGGTAAAAAAGCTTTTTTGGGTGAACCAAATTTTTTGGCAGAGGGCGAATACCTATTGCAGACGATTGTCTCCAGGGTTTCCCCGAAAATGCCCCATCGCTTTAACACCCCGCTCTTCAATCTCGCTATGTTTTTTCTTAGGTGGGTAAAAAATCTTAGCACGTATTAAAACAGATCTCCCCTTTAAAACCTTGTGTAAACAGTTTTTTTCCCCATTCCAAAAACCCCGGAAGTGGGTATCGCTCCCGTGATGCTGCGAAAAAAAGCTGCCGGAGCATCGTTTTAAACACCTTCCAAAACCCCAAAGTCGTATACTGTTCGGCCCCTTTTCCGAAAATAAAGCTTGTTGCCATCGCGGTTGCGCGTGAGATAAAAACCCAAAAGATCTTATCTTCCCAATGAACTAGTCCTTTTGTTGGGTGACATTGACACTGCTGCCCTTTAAAAATCTCCCACTGCATCCCCCTCTGATTGTATTCGTTGCAACCTCGTCCTTCTGCTTGTGAAATCAGATTTTATAAGAGCTTTTTTTTCTCCACTTAGAAAAGGGAAATCCCTCCTTTTTCCCGACAAATTTGTTTCCTTCCGCATGTTCACTTTTTTTTAATTTCAGAGGGGGAAAATAAAAAAAATGCTTACTTAATTTGCCCAAATCTTTTTCCGCACCAATTATACCCATATCATCGCCCCACGTCAAAAAATCAGGAGGAGTAGGGTTTGGAAACCCCCCCCTAAAATCACGTTTTCTATCCGTAATTAGTTTTTCTATGAGGAAAATCAATTTTTTTCATGAACAAAAGTTCTTAGAATTAAATTTTACGTATATATACCAACTTTCACGTTTGTAGGTTCAATAACAAAAAAAATTGCCCGATAGGGGAACGATCCCCTTAACATTTTATAGCTTTGGCGCCATATTCTTTGACGTCACATTTGGACCCTTTGTGGTAACCATATTTTGGTAAACTTTTAGTATGTTTTTCCCTACATGTAATACTACCAAAAAAAAATAAACGCTTTCTTGGAATTTGTTCAGGGTAAAGGTTTTTTTTTCTCGTATTTTGACTGGACTACTGGAGGAATTTCTTGACACAGCAAACAAAGTTCTGCAAAAGAAAACGAGAAATATAGAAATATGACATGACAGCATTGGTACAGGCAGGAGCTGTCTGATAATTAATTCCTTTAACAAACTAGAAGCTTACTTTAGCGACAAAACTAAATGGAAGGACAAACTCACTCACTTCCGGGCCTCAGAAGGCAAGTGGCACGCGTAGCGACTGAAAAATGTCAAACCTTCCGATCCACGGTCAACCAATCCTGACAAGGTCGCCACATGTCTGGGCCTGGCGGTATACCAAGAACAGAAGGCTCAAAAAC
>JACEEZ010021776.1:256400-258900 GCA_016584305.1 Chionoecetes opilio | reverse complement strand
ATAGATATTAAATATGGCTGCTGGTGGACGGGGGTAAAACTGAACACAATGCTATTTTTCAATCAGTAAGACTAAAAACAAGAGTTTCTTATGAATTTCACCTGTTTCTTGGGTGACAAATTGTTTAGGGTGGTTATTTTAGGCTTCAATAAAAGTTTACCTATTGGTAAACACCAATAGGCGCTGCAACTACTAAGCTTAGGTCGCGGTCTTCGATCTAACTTCCAATCTGTGGAACATCACCTTTCCTCCTCTAGACCTCATCTTCTTTTCCTCATCGAAATCCAGGTGCCTGTGAGCACTGACAGTAGTCCCTTATATGTTTCCTCTTACTGTCTATATTCTCATTTTTAATCCAAAGCTGGTTGTTGCGTATATATACGCATCGACATACGCATCGACATCACTTGCTCTCGCGCCCACGGTTTTGAATTTTCAGAATTTTTTACCATCTGACTTTAAATGCAATGTCTCCCTCTTGCTAAATTTATCTGTGGTGAATATATCTCACCTAGATCCTAAGACTATGTAAAATTCTTCGACTATTTGACATCCAAAGTGGAGCACATCCCATCTTATTTTACATTGGCTGAAATTTCCATTCCTGTGGATTTTTTAATGTTCACCATCAGATTTGGCTATCACAATTTTTCACTGACCTAGCTAAGCTAATGAACAAGTCTATAACTTTTATATTCTCCAAGACCTAGAGCGCAGCTGGTGCAAAAGCATATCCGTATTCTTGACCGTCTTAGAGACATGCCCCATATTCTTGATCTTTTTCAAACTAGTAACCCTTCTGCTTACTCTATTAGACTCTTCTCGCCGTTGGACTCCTCTGATCATAAACTTATTTCTGTAACCTATCATATCGCTCCAGTGCCGCCCCGGGACCCACATCAGCGGAAATGCTTCTGGCATTTCAACTCAGCTGGAAGGACCTAAGACAATATTACTCAGATTTTCCATTAAATGATCATTGCTTCCATGTCAGCGATCCATTTGTTGGTATAGAGTACATAATTGAGGTCATTGTCTTTGGCATGGAGTCATACATTCCACACACTTTCGCTAATCCTAAAGCGCATAAACCTTGGTTCAACTCTCCTTGTTCACATGCTGTCCAAGATAGGGAGGCAGCTCACAGACGGTACCAAACGTAACCATCCATCTCCTGAAACTCATACCTTATATATTTCTGGCCGTAATCATGTAAATATTTTCTTCAACTTACCATAAGTTTCTTCATCAAAAGAAAATGTCAAAATCTTTCTGAATCACACTCAACTCGTAAATTTTGGCATCAAGCTAAAAAAAAATTTAGTTTTCCTTTTCATCTTTCCTTCCTATGATTCACCCATATTTCTTCACAGATGTCTTGTCAATTTATATATCTAGAATTTTACTCAAACCAATGGTGAAATTTTTACTCTGGTTGATGAAGGGCTTGTTCCTCCTTTTCCTCCATCCTCTGACTATATTATGCTTGTTATTATGATCTTTCGTAATGATGTTTTATTTGCCCTTTCTGGCCTAGATCCTCGGAAGGCTTACGGTCCTGACGGAGTCCTTCCTATTCTCAAAAACTGTGTTTCTGTGCTAGCACCCTGCCTGGTCAAGCTTTTCCGTGTTTGTCTAAGAAGAAATAAGATAAGAAGATAATAAGAAGATTGATAAGAAGATTCATAAACATTTATCAGCTCACAATCTTCTCTGCGATCGTTAGTACGGTTTCCGTAAAGGGTGATCTTCTAGTAATTATATATTTATATATATATATATTTATATTATATATATTTATATATATTTATATAATATATATATTTATATATATTTATATATATATATATATATATATAATTTATATATATATATATATATATATATATATATATATATATATATATATATATATTTATATATATATATATATATATATATATATATAGTATATTATATATATATAATATATATATATATATATATATATATATATATATATATATATACCCATTACCCAGCAAACACAAAGTAAAAGTTTTCTTGTAAAAGAAACACAAAGACATAGGGCCTACGGAGGCCCTCCATATGTCTTACCGGTGGCCCAACTTCCGTTGGGCCACCGGTAAGTTGGGTTGTTGGGTTGTTGGGGGCAACTTCCACTGGAAGTTGGGTTGTACGATGTAGGGCCGCTCGATTTTTCCTCAGAGGCTGACCATCTGAGATGACCATGATCAGAGGCTGGGGCGGCACGACGTAGGACATAATATATAATATGACCATTTGCTGTTGTTAAATTAACTGATCGAGGAATATTCATGGTTATACTTTCTAAGTATATTGCAGATATAGTAATTTTTTAAGGGGTGTTGCACAGCCCATTTGCCGATTAATAGACTAATGGGCTGTTCAACTCTTAAAAACATTACTATATATGCAAAATGCTTAGAAAAGTTAACCAGAAATATTTCTATTTCATTATCCAGTAATACGATGAAAA
>JACEEZ010021776.1:235913-250772 GCA_016584305.1 Chionoecetes opilio | reverse complement strand
TGTAACGTTTTTCCATGTAAGCTCCTTTCTACGTATCTCATCTTTAGTTCGATGTATCTTTGGGTGTTACTGATTAAGCTGGAAATATTTGAAATAAACTGATATATGATCATTTCTATAAATCATTATAAAACTTCTATAACAATTTTTAATAGCTTGAACAGGCCTAATAATAGTGATAGTCCCGCTGTTGAGATACTATATATATTACTGTGTAATTTATATAATGAAATTAATATTTCCCACTTCCAAATACGCACCAGCGGGCCTCCGTAGGGTTTACGTATGGTCGCCGCTGCTTGTCACTACTGATGTAATACTACATCAAGCTAATTATATAACTGTTGTTTCAAAATGTTTACACATAGAAATATTCAATTCTTCAAATTTTGTACATCGATTTTCAATATAGTCAATTTTCCCGTCTGAAAATTCAGCAGCGGGCCTTCGGAGGGCTGTCTGAGGTAAATTTGTTCGTGCGGCCTACGTTGGCCCGCCGGTGATGGTTAGCTGGGTATATACAGTATATATAAGTTGGGGGACAAGGCCAAGGCAACCATGGCCACGTTGCTTGCCGAGGTCAGCCATGTCGCCACCACCGCTGACAGCTGGTCAGCCCACAACAGAGGGTTCCTGGGCATGACTGTCCACTGGATCAACAAGACCAACCTGAAGCGTGAGAAGGCCGTGCTTGGCGTCAAGGAGGTAATTATTCACTATTCAGTATTCATTATTTTCATTACTAAATTTAATTCTTCATATATAGAAAATAATAATAATTTTTTATTAATTATAAATTAAAAACTAACTGATATTTACATTCTTTTTAAATTTTAATTTGAATATTTTTAATGTTTTTAACTCTGCATTTTAAGTTTATTTAACAATTAGGAATAATAAATTTAAGAATTTTCAAATATTGTAATTTGTAAGTTAACTAAGTTTCTAACTGTGTTCTTAATCTTTTACAGGTCGTTGTCCGGCAGGAGGCCGCCTACCTGTCCAGGGCCATAATGGACCTCCACGAGGAGTTCGGCCTGAGCCAGAAGGTCGTCAGCACCACAACCGACAACGGCAGCAACTACGTGGCCGCCTTCGCCGACTTCGCCGGGAGGGAGGATGGGGTGAGGAGGTGGGGCCCCTGCTGCACCCTGTTGGCGACGACGACGAGGAGGACGACTCTGCCACTGTTCCGGTGGGTGATGCCCTGAATGGGGAGGAGGGCGTGGCCGGCTTGCCGCACCATCACCGCTGCGCCGCCCACACTGTCAACCTGATGGCGACCACAGACATCAGCCAGGTTCCAAGATGGAACTCTGGCAAGAGAGCCCCCTTCACCAAGCTGGCTGCCAAAGCCCAGGGCTTGTGGAACTGCCAGAACAGGAGGACAGTGGCTGCCAACCACATCAAGGCTGCGGTGGGCAAGAAGCTGCCGACCCCAGGAGCGACCAGGTGGAACTCGTACTTCGACTCCTGCGAGGCCCTTCTCAAGGTGAATACTGAATAGTTTTCTATTTCTTAACTTTTATTATATATGAAAGACTAAATTTCAAACTTAAAATTTAAATATATTTTAATAATGAAAAGTCATAAGTTACAATATATCTCATTAGAGTCAATTCTGAATTCTGACAAATTGTGACAATAATATTGTAGTGATTGTGATTCTATTATCATTCTAAGGAATATAAAAATTATTTACAAACTTAATATTTATTTTTACTTATTTAAATAAGTTCAATTTCTAATTTGATTCTTTTTTTTCCAGGTGCTCAATGACAACGAGAAGAAGGAGGGTTTGGGTGCAGTCATGCGCGGCCAGGACCTGCCAGCCTTCACCAAGCTGGACAGGGAGTTGCTCGCGGAGTACGTCAAGATCCTCAAGCCTGTGGCCGACTGCCTTGACACCCTGCAGTCCGACGATAAGGCGTACATGGGCATCCTCCTCCCCTATCTTATGCTCATGAAAGACACGATCGAGTCCCTCAAGACGGACGACACCATCACCCACGGCAAGACGCTGGTGGAGTACCTGCTGGACAACCCCAAGAAGTGTGCGGCCGGGAGCAGGAAACTCATCGCCTTCAACGGCCGGTTTGGCCACTTGTTCGAGGATGAGGACCTCCTGATGGCCGTAGCCTTGCACCCCCACTACAAGCTTGGAGTGGTGGAGTACCTCAACCCCGACCTGGAGGACACCATCAAGAGGAGGATTGTCCAGGAGATCAAGGCAAAGGTGGGCGACCACAACGGCAACGGCAACAACGACGCCCCGGTCCAGGCCCGGCCCAGCAGCTTCGAGTACATGAAGGCGGCAAGGAGGCCGTTGTCCCAGGGGGACGTGGACGAGGAACTGGAGAAGAACTTGCACTCCTGGACCCAGCTGGACGTCCAGGATAACGTGCCTCTGTCACCTGACATGTTTCCCATGGAGCACAAGCAGATCTGGGTGGACCTGTTCATCAGGTACAACACTCCAGTGCCCTCCTCAGCGGCGGTAGAGCGGCTGTTCAGCATGGGCTCAGACGTTATGAGGCCGAAGCGATCGAGTCTGACGGCCAAGAACTCCGAGAAGCTGGTGTTCCTCAAGGGTAACATGAGCCTCCAGAAAGAGCGCTGTTGACAGCATCACCTCCCTTCTGGCTACTGTGAATATATACAACTATAGCCAGCTATAGTTGTATTCCTCGCCCTTGAGAAGACCTTCGAACTGGTCTCCCCAATTGCTATTGCAGAGGCACTGGCATCATAGGGAGTTAAGGGTCGCCTGCTGAAGTGGGCCCATGACTACCTTAGTGCCGCAAGGCCAAAGTTAGGTTCCAGGGCTGCTCTTCAAGTGTCCAGAATTTCGAGAATGGAACACCATAGGGAGAAAATTTAGCCCCACCCTTTTCAATGTTATAATGGAGGCCCTGGTCAGCATTCCGCCCTGGTTGGGCGTGTTGGAGACACGCCCAACATTCTTGATCTTTTCTTAACTACTAACCCTTCTGCTTACTCTGTGAAACTATTCTCTCCGTTGGGTTCCTCCGATCACAATCTTATTTCTGTAACCTGTCCTATCGCTCCGGTGCCGCCTCGGGACCCACCTAAGCGGAGGTGCTTCTGGTATTTCAACTCAGCTAAGTGGGAAGACCTAAGGCAGTACTACTCTGATTTTCCATGGAATGATTACTGCTTCCATGTCAAAGACCCATCTCTTTGTGCAGAGCGCATAACTGAGGTCATAGTCTCTGGCATGGAGGCGTACATTCCACACACTTTCTCTAATCCTAAAGCCCGTCAACCTTGGTTTAACTCTGCTTGTTCACATGCTGTCCGACATAGAGAGGTGGTTCACAAACGGTACCGTAAGCATCCATCTCCTGAAACTCATGCCGTTTATATTTATGCCCGTAATCATGCCAAATCTTTACTTCAACTTACGAAAAACTCTTTCATTCATAGAAAATGTCAAAATCTTTCTGAATCAAATTCCTCTCGTGACTTCTGGCATCTAGCAAATAAAATTAACAATTTTCTTCTTCATGTCTCAATTCTCCTATGCTTCACCCAGATGGCTCCACAGATGTCTCATCTACTTCTAAAGCTGAACTCTTCGCTCAAACCTTTGCTAAAATTCCACTCTGGTTGATGAAGGGCTTATTCCTCCTTCTCCTCCACCCTCTGACTATATTATGCCTGTCATTCAGATCCTTCGTAATGATGTTTTCTTTGCTCCTTCTGGCCTAGATCCTCGGAAGGTCCTGACGGAGTCCCTCCTATTGTTCTCAAAAACTGTGCTTCTGTGCTTGCACCCTGCCTGGTCAAACTTTTCTTTCATTGTCTATCTACTTCCACCTTTCCTTCTTGCTGGAAGTTTGCTCACATCCAACCTGTTCCTAAGAAGGGTGACCGTTCTAATCCTTCAAACTACCGTCCTATAGCTTTGAATACCTGCCTTTCTAAATTTTTTGAATCTATACTTAATAAGATTCTTAAACATCTATCTGCTCACAATCTTCTATCTGATCATCAGTACGGTTTCCGTAAAGGGCGATCTACTGGCGATATTCTAGCTTTCCTAACTGAATCTTGGTCATCCTCCTTTAGTAGTGAAACTTTTGCTGTTGCCCTTGACATATCAAAAGCTTTTGATAGAGTCTGGTACACATGTTTAATTTCCAAACTACCCTCATTCAGTTTCTATCGTTCTCTCGGTACCTTCATCTTAAGTTTCCTTTCAAACCGTTCTATTGCAGCTACTATCGACGGACATTGTTCTTCTCCTATATCTATCAATAGTGGTGTTCCCCAGGATTCTGTCCTATCACCCACTCTTTTTCTATTATTCATTAATGATCTTCCAAGTCTAACTCAAAGCCCTATCCACTCCTACGCTGATGATTCTACCCTGCATTTTTCAACGTCGTTTATGAGACGTCCAACTCACCAGGAACTAAGTGATTCACGGAGAGATGCCACCGAGCGCCTAACTTCTGATCTTTCTATAATTTCTGATTGGGGCAAGGCAAACCTTGTTTTGTTCAATGCCTCAAAAACCCAATTTCTTCACCTATCTTTTCGACAAAACCTACCAGATAACTGTCCCCTCTTCTTCAATGACAATCAACTGTCTCCTTCTTCTACAATGAACATTCTAGGACTATCCTTTACTAAAAATCTGAACTGGAAATCTCACATCTCATCTCTTGCTAAAACAGTTTCTAAGAAGTTAGGTGTCCTGTGGCGTCTGCGTCCTTTTTTTTCTACCTCCCAATTGCTTGCTCTCTACAAGGGCCTTATCCGCCCATGTATGGAGTATGTCTCACATGTTTGGGGAGGATCCACTCATACAGCTCTCCTAAACAGGGTCGTGTCAAAACCTTTTCGTCTCATCAACTCCTCTCCTGTGACTGACTGTCTTCAATCTTTAAATCACCACCGCAATGTTGCTTTTCTTGCTCTCTTCTACCGTTATTTTCATGCTCACTGCTCTTCTGAACTTGCTAACTGCATGCCTCCCCCCCTCCCGCGGCCTCGCTGCACAAAACTTTCTACTCATTCTCATCCCTATTCTGTCCATCTTCCTAATGCAAGAGTTAATCAGTATCTTTACTCTTTCATACTTTTCACTGGTAAACTCTGGAACTCTCTTCCTGTTTCTACTTTTCCCCTTTCCTATGACTTAAATCTTTTCAAAAGAAGAGTAACAAGACACCTCCCGAAGTAAATTGGCTCACCCCTCTTTTTTATGTTATTCTCCTACTCTCTTCTTTATAGGGGCTGGCAACTAAGCGGGCTTTGTGTTACCCATTTTTGTTTTGCCCTTTGTCAGTTCTTTGTGATGAAAAAAAAAAAAAAAAAAAAAAGGTCTCAGCTCACCCACATAATCCAAGACTCTTCACTGAGAGAACATGGCTGAGATGAGAGGATGAAAGATGAGATGAGAGGGCTACTCACGCTCTCCTTCCTCGTGTTGTCCTTGTGGCACGAGGAGAGGACTGTAAAGTTGAGAACTACGACTATCAACCATCTTGGGAACCTGCAGTGGCCAGGTTCCTCATCTCACGGCCCCCCTGCAGGAAGGCGCTGTGCTCACGTGAGTTACTGTTCAACAAAGCTCAGGAGTCGATCGTTCAAACAGATATACATGGAGCCCGTGTGTACTGCACAGAGGGCTGGCTCTGTTGGCAAAGTAAATGGCAGAGCGGCTGCTGCATTCATGTGTGGAGCAGACACTTACGGTTGGCGATTATCAGACATTTGTTCAACACTGCAGACTGAGTTGGAAGGAATAACGACAGCAATAACGCATCCCTTACACCAGGATGACATACACATTACTGTCTACACAGACTCTATGACTGCCTTACTATCCTTGCAGTAATACCCACTTAAGGACAATATCAGACTAGTGACGATGCTTCTTCACGCTTTGACTGAGGTCAAGACACGAGGGAAGTCAGTGACCCTTGCCTGGATACCCAGTCATGTGCGTGTCCAAGGAAATGAGAGAGCAGACGAGGAAGCCAAACGAGCACTGACACAAGACAAGGTTAGGATAATCATTCCTCTGAGTCTCCAACAGATTAATAAACAGATGGGCCCGAAGGACAGCGGATATCGAGACCCAGGAGATGGCAAGACGTGCGCAAGAGAACTCAACTACATTGACGTGGTACGCGATCGCGATGGAATACGAGCAATTATCTTATTCTGTCCCTGTTGCAGGGAGGGACAGGGTAAGTATTACGCGACTACGTCTTGTTACCTTACAGTGCGTTCCCTGAGACTATGAAGGGAGTTATGCTGTTTTTTTAAACCCTCACAGAGTAGCTCCTAGTCCACTACCTCCTTGATTGCGAAGCGACGGCAGCTCTGAGGACTCTGGCAGGCAGCCGAGAGAGCAGCCGATACACCGCCAGAGAGACCAAATGGGCGTCAGCAGCAAAACTAGTAAGGTACAGTACTAGTGATTACGCTAATCTCCTACAGATCCTGCGTCTATATAAATAATCAAACCGCGATGGACACGAAGCGACTTACCGTACCGGCCGACACATAGATGTGTCGGTGTTTCTGAAAGTCGTTACAATGTGAGTTGGAATGAAGTTGATTACGATTAAGGGCTATATTCAAGAATGCTCGTCAAATCCCGGCCGGTGGAGATTTTCCACCGTCGTACCTCCACTGGTGACATCTACAAGAACTGCCCCGACTGGTGGATATTTGACAGGTGTACCAACACAAGCGAGCCCAAAGCGGCATCAGTATTTTGACTGTTTTATACATATCTAATACATTTTACTAGTGAAATTTATCATTTCTGACATTAAAATAATAGCTAAGTTAGTGTTCGCCACTTGTCTGAGGCGTTGGTGCAGAAAAAATTGGCCTGAGTGATGCTTGCGAGTACATTTGAACAGCCCGCCGCCACTGCTCCACACAATAGCCGACCTCCATTCTCCCGCCGCCGCCTGGCTTCCTCACAAGTTAACACACCTATATAAGGCCTCCTGGACCTGATTTTACCTTAATGATGACACGTGTGCATTCACAGTGTATGGATGTCACTCTCGGTTGTGTTGAAAACTCTCCTGTAATGGTCTGGGAAGAAATACGATGGAATAAGTGGAGAGCGGGGTGAAGGGGGGATGTGCAAGTTGTCGCCAATCAGCTGACTCAAACCTCCACCCCTGAGCTTGACGCGTTGCGTCGTATTTTGATTCTTGTATACCAAAAACCGATACAACGGGTGGAGAAAAATTCTTGAATATGGCCCTAATTCTCCACTGAAGCAAAATATTTGTTAGTTATAACTTTTAACTATGAAATGATTTTTATTCAGAAGGGAAATGCTGCCACCACTCCAAGCGGGTATTCCTATGGTCTACCCCTTGAACAAGATTTAAAGAATAAAGATTACGGTAGTTATGGGGATACTATTAGTATACCAGGTAAATCTGAAACTCTTTTGGAAACGTGAATAAGTATTTCCACAGCATCGACTAAGTCACCTGGGGTTTAGCAAGAAAAACTTCCTACTTTAACTCATTTGATTTATTTAACACGAAAGGTTACTCATCCTTAAAACTTATGTATATTTATGGTTTATCATGAGAGGAAAGTCGCTGAAGGGCATAACCTTTCACACGGACTATATTCATAGGCCTACAGCCTAACCACATACAGAATAATCATCTAACTTAGACATGGAAATATAGAGGAGAAATTTGTGGGAGTACTAATGTCTGTGTAAAATAAGACCATGTGGAGACACACGTTTCCACCTCGAAACGTCCACACGCGTGCTGGAGGGTGAAGAGGAGAGGAATCTCGTGACAATGGTGGGGGGGGAAGGCTATCACTGGTTAAGAATTCATTTCCATCACAAGGGGAAAAAGGGGAAAAAAAAAGGGGGGGAGATGCAAGCGAAAACACCTTACCTGGAGGGTGGAGAGGAGAGGAATACCGTGACCATGTCGTTCGGTGGACACTGTGGGCAGCTAAGCGCGGGAGACGGCTAACGTTTAAATACTCACTAGAGACTACATCACAGAGGACACGAAGTCTCGAATGACTCTTATTAACTGGGGAAGCAAATATACCTACGAATGGAATAACTATAATCCAATTTTCTTAATTGGATGAAGAAAAATTTAATTCATAAGAATAATCAACGGGGGGGGGGGGGTATTAAACTTAATCCAGAACGACCGTTCGGACGCGCTTTTCAGAGGAGCCGAGTTATTCGATGTACCCGGGGGATTAAGGGAAAAATAAAGAGTTTGAGTCAACCACTTATCGGTAACCGCGAAGTTACTGTCGCACCGATTAGACCTCGTGGCTTTGCGTTTGGGGGGGGGGGGGGGGAGAAAGAAAGGGAGGGTGTAAGGGGGGGATAGGAATATGAGAGAGAGATAAATAATGCGCTAAAGATAGGGCATAATAGAAAATGAAGAATTTGAATGACGTTATCCTAATAGTGACCTGTTTTCACTTATACACTGGACTGAAGCTTCACTTAGTCTAGACTAAACCTATGGTTATTGAAACCTTCTCTTACCTTCCATAGAACATATAACTCGGAAATCGTGTGATGGAAATTTCCATCATTATTCTTGGAATTTTCCGGCATTACACACGTTTATCCTCCGGGAGAATTAATTTTTTTTACATCAAATTAAATACTTACTGACCCTCAGTCTCCTTTCGAAATCTTTGTCAAGAGGATGTGTGTAAATGGGACGTATTTATGGATAATTTACTGGATGTTCTATTCTGGAACGGGCATCTGTCGGTATATCCGAAAAGAAAATGCATAAATTACACGAAAATTCACTGAGAGGAAGGTATCCCAATCAACCTCCCACCTGGGTTAAATAACGTGGTCGTCAATACTTGACTCAGTACCTGTATTCTCGTTGCTAGGAACGTCCCAGAGACGCACGCCGGCTACACTCATGGTTGTATAACGAGAGCCTAAAAAGTCCTGAAATATCCGCTACACCTCAAAGCCGGGTTGACTGTGAAGTTGAGCAGCTGTACAACTATCTCGAATTAAAATACTCCTCTCACCGAACCAGGCTGAGCCCATAAAAGCAGATAACACCGAACTCCAGAAATGAAAAATCCACTAGGTCAAACTGTTTTCAGCTAGTCCGATCCACACACACCTCCTTGACCCATCACTTTACATTTAACACTTTTCGATTAATCTCCACATGAGTACACCGCAAGCCGGGTTGACTGTAACTCTAATTAAAATACCTTGAAGTCTCTCACCGAACCAGACTGAGCCCGTTAAAAAAATTCAGTGAAAGAATGGTATCCCAATCAACCTCCTACCTGGGTATACAACTACCCGAAACCGAGTAGGTATTATCCTTGCAAGTTCAAAAACAAGTTATCAATTGTCACGTTCAAAATATTTCTTCCTCAATTTTCTAACATTTAACTAATGCTTAACTAACACGTGTTGGTCCCCATGGCTCCGGTACCAGAAACACCAACAGTTCTCTGCTTCTGAACTTTGCAAGGTCCAGAAGGTTGAGAATTGCAGGTTCTTGGTATCAGAGACCAGAGCTGCACCGCTGGACATGGTATAGTAATGCCGGAGGGGTAGCTAAGGAGATCGACCACATCCTCGTTAGTACTCGTTGGAGGATCCTCCAGAACTGCAGGGTTTACCGGAGTGCTGAGTTCTTTGGAACAGATCACAGACTTGTTGTTGCTACACTTAAGCTTCATGTCAAGTCCAGAAGAATCTCAAGAGGTAACCATACTGTGTTTCATCTTGAGAAACTGAAGGACTTGACATGTGCCCATGAGTATGCGGTGGCAGTCTTAAATCGGTTTGATGTGCTCGGTGCTCTCGGGGACCCTGTAGAACTGTGGGAGACCTTCAAACGTGAAACTCTACAGGCTGCCAAGGAGTGTATTGGGGAGCGCCCGAGGTCAAGGCGTGGTTTTGTCTCGACGGAGACGCTGGAGAAAATCGTTGAGAGTCGCGCTGCCAGGCTGGCTGGGAACCGGGACCAGCACAGGGCTCTGTCACGCCGGACTAGAACCCTCCTGGGGAGAGATAAGGAGAGGTATGTCAGGAGTCTCGCTGAGGATGTCGAGGGTCATTTGAACGCTAATGACCTCCGACCCGCCTACCGAGCCCTGAAGAAGCTCCGTTCCAAGTCTCCTTCTCGGGCGAGTGCTATTCGAACAGCAGATGGGCGCCTCGTGTCGGACATGGATGGGCAGATGGCTCGTTGGGCTGAGTACTTTGGGCAGTTGTTCACGGTGGACCCTCCAACTGAGCACCACTTCACACTTCACACTTCACACCACTGGGTTACAGGCAGTGGATGCCGATCCTCCCATTGACGAAAGCGCACCCTCTCCTGACGAAGTCAGAGAGGCTGTAGCAAAGTTGAGGGGTGGAAAGGCAGCTGGTGTTTGTAATATCAGTGCGGAGCTCCTCAAAGCTGGGGGTGAGGCCATGATCCACGGATTGCATGCTGTCCTGACTGCCGTGTGGCAATCAGGTACCATTCCTCCTGACTGGAAAAGGGGGCTGGTCGTCCCTATCTGGAAAGGAAAAGGGGACCGTCAGGACTGCAACAATTACCGCGGTATTACACTGCTCAGCGTACCAGGCAAGGTGCTTGCCCATCTATTGCTGACACGGATTCGCAGCCATCTGGTGAAGCATCAGAGACCTCAGCAGTCTGGGTTCACGCCGGGTAAGTCAAACAACGGACCGTATCCTAGCGCTTCGTGTCCTGGTGGAACGCCACGTGAGTTTCGACAGGGGATGCTTGCAGCCTATGTTGATCTCAAGAAGGCGTTTGACTCAGTGCATCGTGAGTCACTCTGGGATCTTCTGCGACTTCGAGGGATTCCTGCAAGGACTATTGGTTTGATAACTGGTCTGTATTCTGGGACTGAAAGTGCTGTGAAGTGTGGGGCAGGTGTATCCAGCTTCTTTCCTGTGAATACAGGAGTGAGGCAAGGGTGCGTCCTTGCCCCATCACTTTTCAAACGCTTGTATGGACTGGGTATTGGACAAGGTTGTAGATCAAAGTGATTGTGGAGCATCCGTTGGCAACACCAAGATCACTGATCTTGTTTTTGCCGATGATGCAGTAATCTTTGCTGAGTCGCTGGAGGTCCTGGTGATGGCTCTCGAGGCGTGCACGAGGAGGCAAAGCCTTGGGACTTGAGGTCTCCTGGCTCAAGACCAAGGTACAGGTGTTTGGAGACTTACTAGATGAAGCAGTACAGTCGTTTCATGCGTGTGGCGACGACATTGAGATCTTGGAAAGTTTTACATACCTTGGTAGCGCAGTCCATAATGACGGCGGGTCACGTCAAGAAGTCTTACGGCGGATTGGCATAGCCCACGGTGTTATGGACTCGCTCAGCGGGAGTATTTGGCGTTGTCGGTACCTGTGCAGGAGGACAAAGATCCCGATCTTCAAGTCGCTTGTGATCCCTGTCTTACTCTATGGTTGTGAGACATGGACACTAAATAGTGACTTGAAGAGACGAATCAATTGCCTTTGGTAATAAGTGTCTTCGCAGAATCATGGGTACGCTGGGATGACTACGTGTCAAATCAGCGATTGCACCGTGAGACTGAATCGAGGCCTATTACCTGCATAGTCCGTCAGCGCCAACTTCGGCTATATGGGCATGTGGCACGCTACCCTGAAACCGATCCTTCCCATCGGGTTGTATCTGTAAGAGACAATCCGGCGTGGAGGAGGCCAAGGGGGCGCCCACAAGGCTCGTGGCTGGGGCAAGTTGATGTTTCTTGTCGAGAGCTGCTTGGTATGGGAAAGGAGCCTGCAAGGGAACTCGCGCGTGGTGACCCTCGGGAGTGGCGTCGTAGGGTGGGCGAGGCGACGCGCCCCCTGGCGTATGCCCCCAATGGTTGATTGATTAACCAACACTGCATACTGAACACTCCTCGATTAGTCTTCTAAGAGGTCTCCGTAGGTCGGGTTGTATAGCTTGAGAGTGCGGAAACAGATGTCGTCGAGCGTCTTGCTATCGATGCAGCAAGTATCGCCGGCGTTCTCTGCTAGACGGTGGGTGGATAGTGTAGCGTTGTACGGCTTGACCACCGGGTCGGATACCTTAGGCGATGAGACAACCGAGAAGGTAACCATTTTCTTGTCTAGGAACTCCTCTAGAATCTTGGAAACTAAGAGTGTGTCCATACCTGAGCCTGTGTCGCCCTTCTTGAAGGTGGCGTCCACGATGTCGTTCACAGCGGCGATGATGTACAGGTTCTTAATGCTTGGGTTATCAGCGTAACTCATGACGACGTCCGTGGGTAGGCTGAGAGAGATCCAGGACTTCCCTCCTGACGAGGCTCCACGTCTTTTCTTCGACATGTTGGCGGTGTCGAGGCGTGTGGGTGGCGTGGCGGTGACGCGCGGCATGCTGCCGGGCTGAGGTGGCTGTGATGGCTGTGATGGCTGTGAGGCGCGGCACGCTGTGATGGTGGCGGCTGTGACGGCTGAGGTGCGGCCCTTCTTACAGCTCATTTCCACATGGTCATATGGTTCATGTGTGTAGGGTGTTTGGTTTATGGGGGAAAAATCTAACGAGCCTACTATAGTGATCGACTATTGTATAAAGATATTTACTGAGGTTTGACTGTATCTAGCTATTTCCCAGGTGAGATTCAGGTGCTGTTATTTACAGGAAATATAATCCCACCGCTTTAGTCACCAGTGTGGTGCCAGGGTTTTGGGAAGTTGCAATGTGGATTGGAATGAAGTTGATTACGATTAATTCTCCACTGAAGCAAAATATTTGTTAGTTATAACTTTTTACTATGAAATGATTTTTATTCAGAAGGGAAATGCTGCCACCAGTCCAAGCGGGTATTCCTATGGTCTACCCCTAGAACAAGATTTAAAGAATAAAGATGACGGTAGTTATGGGGATACTATTAGTATACCAGGTAAATCTGAAACTCTTTTGGAAAGGTGAATAAGTATTTCCACAGCATCGACTAAGTCACCTGGGGTTTAGCAAGAAAAACTTCCTACTTTAACTCATTTGATTTATTTAACACGAAAGGTTACTCATCCTTAAAACTTATGTATATTTATGGTTTATCATGGGAGGAAAGTCGCTGAAGGGCATAACCTTTCACACGGACTATATTCATAGGCCTACAGCCTAACCACATACAGAATAATCATCTAACTTAGACATGGAAATATAGAGGAGAAATTTGTGGGAGTACTAATGTCTGTGTAAAATAAGACCATGTGGAGACGCACGTTTCCACCTCGAAACGTCCACACGCGTGCTGGAGGGTGAAGAGGAGAGGAATCTCGTGACAATGGTGGGGGGGGAAGGCTATCTATCACTGGTTAAGAAATCACATCACAAGGGGAAAAAGGAAAAAAAAGGGGGGGAGATGCAAGCGAAAACACCTTACCTGGAGGGTGGAGAGGAGAGGAATACCGTGACCATGTCGTTCGGTGGACACTGTGGGTAGCTAAGCGCGGGAGACGGCTAACGTTTAAATACTCACTAGAGACTACATCACAGAGGACACGAAGTGTCGAATGACTCTTATTAACTGGGGAAGCAAATATACCTACGAATGGAATAACTATAACCCAATTTTCTTAATTGGATGCAGAAAAATTAATTCATAAGAATAATCAACGGGGGGGGGGGGGGTATTAAACTTAATCCAGAACGACCGTTCGGACGCGCTTTTCAGAGGAGCGGTGTAGTGATATGTAAAAAAGATGTTTGGAAGACTTTATGTTTAGCGAACGGCTTTACTAATTGGTGCCAATATTTGACACCAGCCCCTCTATTTTTCTCCTTTTTTTAAGTATTCTAAGAATCTAAGGGGGTTATTCGATGTACCCGGGGGATTAAGGGAAAAATAAAGAGTTTGAGTCTACCACTTATCGGTAACCGCGAAGTTAATGTCGCACCGATTAGACCTCGTGGCTTTGCGTTTGGGGGGGGGGGGGGGGGGAAGAAAGGGAGGGTGTAAGGGGGATATGGGAATATCAGAGAGAGAGAAATAATGCGCTAAAGATAGGGCATAATAGAAAATGAAGAATTTGAATGACGTTATCCTAATAGTGACCTGTTTTCACTTATACACTGAACTGAAGCTTCACTTAGTCTAGACTAAACCTATGGTTATTGAAACCTTCTCTTACCTTCCATAGAACATATAACTCGGAAATCATGTGATGGAAATTTCCATCATTATTCCTGGAATTTTCCGGCATTACATAGACGTGAGATGAGAGCGTGCAGAACCCTCCTTTTGTATTTTTTATTTTATTTTTTTTAATTTTTTTAGGTTAGGTCTTTTGTTTACCTCTTTATGTTTAATCTTCACCCTCATATAGCCAAGGGAAAAAATGGACGCAAACACCACGGGACACCTAACTTCTAAGAAGCTGTTTTAGCAAGAGATGAGATGCGAGATTTTCAGGTCAGATTTTTAGTATAGGATAATCCAAGAATGTTCATTGTAGAAGAGGGAGAAAGTTGAGTGTCGTTGAAGAAGAGGGGATAGTTGTCTGGAAGGTTATGTCGAGTTCATAAATGAGGAAATTGTGCTTTTGAGGCATTGAACAGAACAAGGTTTGATTTGCCCCAATCAGAAATAATGGAAGGATCAGAAGTTAGGCGCTCGGTGGCATCACTCCGTGAATCACTTAGTTCCTGTTGAGTTGGACGTCTAATAAGCTACGTTGAAATATGCAGGGTAGAATCATCAGCGTAGGAGTTGATAGGGCATTGCGTTAGATTTAGAAGATCATTAATGAATAATTGAAAGAGAGTGGGTGATAGGAATGAATCCTGAGATATGCCACTACTGAT
>JACEEZ010021776.1:213413-218413 GCA_016584305.1 Chionoecetes opilio | reverse complement strand
TTTATATATTAATAATATATAATATATATTTTTATATATATATAAAAATATATTTTTAATTTTATTATAATATAATATATATTAAAATAAAATTAATATATATAAATATATATTATATTTTAAAATTTTTATTTTAATTATATATATATCTATATTTTATATTAAAATATATAAATTTTTAATTTTATTTTATATATATATATTATATTTTTATATAAAATATATTTTATATATATTTTATTATATTTTATATATTATTTTATTTTAAATATATAATATATATATATATAATAATATTTTAATATAAAAATATATATATATATGGAGGACGTTGAAAACGAGGCGGGGGTAGGCCTTTGGTTGTGATGTTTAAATTCGGGGCCCCGGGGAAAATTATAGATATATAAAAATATATTATATATATATTAAAAATATATATATTATTTTATATATATAATATATTATATATATATTATTTTAATATATAAAATTTTATATATATATAATTTTTAATTTATAAAATATAATAATATATATTTTAATATATATAATTTTAATATATTTTAAAATATATAAAATTTTATTTTAAAATATATAATAATATATATATATATTAAAATAATATATAAAATATATATATATATATATATATATATTTTTATTTTATATATATATTATATAATATTATATATATAATTAAATATATAATATATAAAAAAATTTATATTTTATTTATATAATTTATATAAACATGAAAAAAATTTGGGATGGTTTGTTTTACTGCACCATGAAGATTGAAATTTGTAGGGGATAAAAAAAAAGAAAAAAATGAACAAAGAATCCCAAAACCCAAAAATAAAAAAATCCCAAAAATTTTGGGGGCCCAGCAGGATGGGCCGGGGCCCCACTTTGCAAAAATTTTAAACTGTTTTTAAAAGATTGCCAGTTTTCCCCTACCCGATACAGCGGGTTTTCCCTCCTGGAGGGAAATTTAAAGGGGTTTCGTTTTTATAGTAAGAAAAAATAGATTTCCCGATATCTAAAAAAATAAAGAGTTTTTTGCCCGGGTTTTTACAAAAAAATTTTTTCTCACATTTTCGGGTTTTTTAGGTAAAAAACTAATACAAAAAAAGTGACTTAAATGTGTTTAATCAAATTGTTCCCCTACATTTAACATATTTGGGGAGAATAAAAACATGGGGGAGTGCTATCTTGCATCATGAAGAACAAATTGGGGAAGCACGAGTGTTCAGAGATAATTCAATTTCAAGGAGTACAGTATATATATACGTATATATATATATATATATATATTATATATATTTAAAATATTTTTATTATATATATATATATAATATATATATATATAATATATAGAATAGATATATACCTATATGTAAATATATATATATATATATATGTATATAGAAAATACCTATATGTATTATATATATAATATATATAGATATATACCTATATGTAAAATTTTATATATATATATATATATATATATGTATATAGATATATACCTATATGTATATATATATATATATATATAGGTATATATCTATTAATATATATATAGATATAATACCTATAATTTTATGTATATATATATATATATACAAAATATATATATAATATATATATACCTATATAAAAATATAATATATATATTTTAAAATACATAATATATATATATATATAAAAATATATTTAACAATATATATATATATATATTATATATAATAAATATATATATATATATATTTTATATAATATATATATATATAATATGTATAGATATATACCTTAAGTATTAATATATATAGGTATATATCCCAATAATATTATATAGATATATACCTATAGATTATATATAACATATATATATATAATATTAATAAAAATATAATATATATATGTACAGATAAGATATATTTTATATGTATAAGATATATACCCATATGTATATATATAATATATATAATAATACATATATATATAAGGGAAAGAGATAATACTATATGGTAAAGATATATAAATATAATATATATATAAATTATATTATATATATATATATATATATAGTAATAGATAATACCTATATGTAAATATTATAATATAATATATATATAGATATATATATATATATATAATATATAATATATAGATATAAGGTAATCTATATATATATATATATAGATATATCCTATATATATGTATACAGATATATATATAATAAATAATAAAATATATATATTATATATTAATATAATATATATGTATATAATTTATATAACATATATATATACAAAATATATACATTTATATAAATATTATATATAGACATATATATATTTTAAAATATAATAATTTTATATATTAATAAATTATTAAATATATAGATAATTATATATAGATATATATATAATTAAATTTGATATATATATATATATTATATATATACATACAATATGTATATTATAATAATATAGTATATAATATATGTTATATATATATAATACATATAAGATATATAATTATTATACATATAGGGGATAATATATATAATAATATACAAAATATAATATATATATCTAATATATATACATTATGTATATATATATTATATATTAATACATATATATACATATATGTATAATATAATAATGTATACATATATATTATCTATATATATATATATATATATATATATATTTTATACATATATATATATATCTTTTATATATGATATATATATTTAAAATAATGTATATATAGTATATAATATATATAGTAAAAATATTTTGATAATATACCATAGTATATATTATATAGTTTTATATATAATATTAATATACATAAGGGATATAGAATTGTATATATATATAATATTATATATATTATAGATATATATATATATATTTTATATTAACATATATATATATATATAAATAATGTATATATTATATAATAATATGTTATGTATTATATTTTATATATATATTTATGATTATAATATATTATATATATATAGATTTATATATATAGTAATTTTATACATATATTTATATATATATATATATATATATATATCTAAAACCATTTTATGTGTAATATATATAATAAATAATATTATATATATAATATATATTATATTATATATATTTAAAATATATTGGATTATAAATATATTATACATTATATACCTATTAATTTTTAATTATTTTTTATTAAATTTTTAAATTTATATTATATAAATTTATTTTATATTATTAATATTTTTTTTTATTTTTTAATTATTTATATTTTATATATTTATTTATTTTAATTTATTATTTTAATTTTTATATATATTAATTATTATTATTTTAAAAATTTTTTATTATTTTGGTATATTTATATTTTTTATTATATATATTTTTTTTTTTTATTTATATATATTATTATTATTATTTATTTCTATATATATTTAAAAATTTGGGCGAAAAAAAACCAAAGGGGGGTCCGCCCATTTTTAGGGTTTATGAGTTATGGGTAGTGTTACGGGCCAACCATCCTCTTTCGAATAGTAAAGGTAGCCAAGTAAAAATCACCCATCAAGAGGGTGTACGATGATCAAAAAAAAGATTTTTTTTTTACTGGCGCCAGGCGTTCGAGAATTTTTTGTCGTGGGGCCCCAAGGGGGGCCCGCGGGCTGACGGGGGTGCGAAAAGTCAGATATAGATAGTACACTACTCGCTAAAATATTGTTCCATATCATAACACAGCGCTTCTGTAGGGGAATTCAGAAAATGTACCTAGGCAGCCTATGATTTTCCAGAGAGATATTACATAAGGAGTTTTTTAAAGCCGGGGCAGTCCATCAGACCTTTTGGGAATGTTCAGATGCACTTGTCAGTTATAGACGAAGCTTTTAAAAAAAGTATCCCCTTTCCCTTCCCCCAATTTTTTGAACAGACTCGCTTGTTTCATTATCGCACAACTCCATTACTCCATAAGGGTACAAGAAAGCCTAACAAAGGAAAAAATTAAAGTTATTGTAATTTACACAAGGCAGAGGGCCAGTAGAAGAATTATAAAGGGATTGTGGATTTTTACGAGGAAATTTTGGCAAAAGGGGGTGGAGAGTTTCGTGAAGGGTGACGGGGTGGCGAAAGCCGCGACCCCGAAACATAAAAAGTGGCCGGGCGAGGATGTAAAGTCACTCGCAATATTTTTTTGCCCTTTTAGAGGATGGGGATCCATTGACGTTTCATGACTTAAGGGGATTGCTGGGTGATTGCTGGTGATTAAGGCCCTTTGGGGCTAGATGCCTCTTTAATATATATATATATATATATAATTTTTATAATTTATATATAATAGGTTTTTATCTATATATATATAATATAATATAAAAGGGTTTTATATAAAATATATATATATATAATATTAAAAATATATTATATTATTAATATATATATATAATAAAATTATATTTTATATAGGGATATATATATATATATATTAGGTAATATATAATATATATATTTTATATATTAATATATATATATAATATATATATATTATATATATATAAATATATATATATATATATATATAAGGTAATATTAATATTATATATATATATATATATTTTTAGATATATATATTATATTATATATAGGTATATATATATTTTAAAATATTTATATGTATAATATATAAAATTTGATGATATATTAAAATTTTATGTTATGTATATATATATATTATATTTTTTATATAATATTTTAAGTATATATAATTTTTAGTATATATATTATTATTTATTTGTTTTGTATTATATTATATATTGTTATTTTATTGTATTTTATTATTTTTTATAATTTTGTCTTTTGTATATATATATTTTTTTTTTAAAGTAATATTTTTATATTAAATGTTTTTAAAAGTAAAAATGTATTATGTTGTTTATTTTTATATATTTTTATTTTTTTAAAAATTTTATAAGT
>JACEEZ010021776.1:195913-208413 GCA_016584305.1 Chionoecetes opilio | reverse complement strand
ATATATATATATATAATATATATATATATATATATATAATATATATATATATATATATTATATATATATTATATATATATATATATATATATTTATAAATATATATAATATTATATATATAATTTATATATATATTATGTATATTTATATATTTTATATATATATATATATATATATTATATTATATATATATATATATATATATTATTTATAATATATTTATATAATATATATATATATATATATATATATATATATATTCATGTTTCTATTTTTCCACTTTCCTATGACTTAAATCTTTTCAAAAGAAGAGTAACAAGACACCTCCCGAACTAAATTGGCCTACCCCTCTGTTTTTATTTTATTCTCTTACTGTCTTCTTTATAGGGACTGGCAACTAAGCGGACTTTGTGTTACCCATTTTTGTTGTGCCCTTGGCCAGTTCCTTGTGATGTAACAAAAACAAAACAAAAACAAAAAAAAAATTATATATATATATTCTTCTCTAAGAAGTTCACTGCCGCTCAGCGGAATTATTCCGTTATAGAGCAAGAGTTGTTGGCCATTCTGTTGGCCTTGCAGCTTTTTGGGGTGTACTTGCCTTCATACGGCCCGGTGATCAAAGTCTACTCTGACCATCACCCTTTGCAGTTCTTGCAGAAGTTCAAGTTTAAGAATCAACGTCTCACTCGCTAGAGTTTGTTGTTGCAAGAGTACAACTTGGACGTGAAACATATCCGAGGGATGGCTTCCCTCATAGTTGCAGGAGGGCGGGGCTGACAGTAAAATTTTGCTCCAGGGAAAAACAATTTCCTCTGGGGAAGGGCGTGTAACACGTGCCAGGAACCTGACTTGTGTGTGTCCTCAAGTGCATGAGGAAACAGGAAACATGAAAAATAGAAACAGGAAGAGAGTTCCAGAGTTTACCAGTGAAAGGGATGAAAGAGTAAAGATACTGATTAACTCTTGCATTAGGAAGATGGACAGAATAGGGATGAGAATGAGTAGAAAGTCTTGTGCAGCGAGGCCGTGGGAGTGGGGGAGTGGGGGAGGCATGCGTGGGAGTGGGGGAGGCATGCAGTTAGCAAGTTCAGAAGAGCAGTGAGCATGAAAATAACGGTAGAATAGAGCAAGAGAAGCAACATTGCGGCGGTGATTTAAGGATTGAAGACTGTCAGTCAGAGGAGAGGAGTTGATGAGACGAAAAGCTTTTGACTCAACCCTGTTTAGGAGAGCTGTATGAGTGGATCCTCCCCAAACATGTGAGACATACTCCATACATGGGCGGATAAGGCCCCTGTAGAGAGCAAGCAATTGGGAGGGAGAAAAAAAAGGACGCAGACGCCACAGCACACCTAACTTCTTAGAAGCTGTTTTAGCAAGAGATGAGAGGTGAGATTGCCAGTTCAGATTTTTAGTAAAGGATAGTCCTAGAATGTTCATTGTAGAAGGAACAGTTGAGTGTCATTGAAGAAGAGGGGATAGTTATCTAGTAGGTTTTGTCTAGTAGATAGGTGAAGAAATTGGGTTTTTGAGGCATTGAACAAAACAAGGTTTGCTTTGCCCCAATCAGAAATTATAGAAAGATCAGAAGTTAGGCGCTCGGTGGCATCTCTCCGTGAATCACTTAGTTCCTGTTGAGTTGGACGTCTAATAAACGACGTTGAAAAATGCAGGGTAGTATCATCAGCGTAGGAGTGGATATATACTGGGTGTTCCTTCTGATCCTCCCCCTGTTGCAATAACAAGGCACCCACCCACGCCCACTTGACTAGCATCGGTCGCCAGCACAAAAGGCTTAGTGAAGTCAGGGGCACGCAGGATAGAATGGTGGCAGAGTAACGACTTAACTGAGTCAAAAGCCTGTTCACACTCTGCAGACCACTCCCACTTCCTGTCCTTTCGCAGCAAGTCCGTAAGGGGGGCCAGCACAGTAGTATAGCCCTTGATGAACCGCCGATAGTACCCTATCATGCCCAAGAAACGTTGAAGAGCCCGCCGACAAGAAGGTGCCTTGAAGTTGTTTATGGCCTCCACCTTAGCTTCAGAGGGGGACACCTGGCCATGTGCCACCACGTAACCCAAGTACTGCATCCGGGCTTGGACAAACTTACACTTGTCCAAATTGACCACCAAGCCAGCCTCACCTAGGCGACGAACAAGTGCCTCCACGTGGTCAAGGTGATCCTCCCAGCTGGAGTCAAACACCACCACGTCATCAATATACACGGCACAGTTCGGCACCCCCTCCATGACCCGACCCATGAGCCTCTGGAAGGTGGCTGGTGCATTTTTCAGGCCATAAGGCATTACTTGGCACTGATACACCGCCCCATTTACCACGAAACTGGCCACCTACTTGGCCCGCTCCGAGAGAGGTACCTGCCAGTAACCCTTGACAAAATCTACTTTGGTAATGTAGGTGGCAGCCCCTATCTTGTCCACCGAGTCGTCGACCCTAGGCAGAGGGTAGGTGTCAATCTTCGACAATGTATTAACTTTTCTAAAGTCGACACAAAAGCGGACCTTGCCATCAGGCTTCGGCTGCAGAGTGACGGTGGAGCTCCATTCATGGACCCCCGTTTGATCAAGTTGTGATCAAGCATATAAGTAATCTCCTCCTCCAGGGACTTCTGCCTGAGGGGATTAACCCGATAGGGAGAAAGCTTTACTGGCGCGGCATCGCCGACATCAATGTCGTGCACAGCCCACGTAGTCCGCCCGGGGGCACTGCCAAAGACCTGGGGGTACTGCCACAGCCGCCGACACATCTCCTCCCCTCTCTCCGGGGATGGATGTTGAAATTTCTCCATGAGGGCCTCCTGACTGTTGTTCTCCCACAGTCCGACAGGAACAAAGTCTCCAAAGCCTGGCACCTCTCCCGCACCAAGCGTCAGGACCAAGGGTGCCTCCTCCTTCGGGCTTAGACCTTGTCCCTTTGGCGGTGGCCGCTCACCCCAAGGAGCCTCACCACTCTCACCATCACTAACTCCGTCTTCTTCTCCACCCCCCACCACCGGCAGGCCATCACACTCCTCCTCCTCCTCCTCCTAAACTGAGAGAATCACTCAAGCCTTTCTGGAGGTATGAGGGGCGGTAGTAGGGCTTCAGCATGTTTATGTGACACAGCTGGAAGTCCTTGCGTCGGTCAGGAGTAGCGATCAAGTAGTCCAAATCGCCCACTCTCCTCTCCACTATGTAAGGACCACAAAACTTTGCGGCCAACGGATTCCCTTGCAGAGGCAACAGAGCTAGTACCTCCTCCCCTGGCTGGAAACTCCTTACCTTGGCCTTCCGGTCATAGTGAGCACCTTCATTATGGCCTGGGCTACAGCTAGGTTCTCCCGAGCCACCTCTAGACCTCGGTACAACTTTCCCCGGGTACGGGCTGCAAAGTCGAGCAATGGTTCGGCCTTGCCCTGGGCGGCGCCACTCCACGCCTCCCGCACTACATCCAAAGGACCCCGCACCCGGTGGCCGTAAACTAGCTCATTAGGCAAGAAATCTAACGACTCCGAGGGCACCCTCCTCACGGCAAACATGATGAAAGGCACTCCCAGATCCCAGTCCTTCCCACTGTCATAGCAAAAGGACTGCAGCATGGTCTTTAGCGTCTGATAGTGCCTTTCTAGCGCACCCTGTGACTGGGGATGGTAGGCACTAGACAACACAGGCTTAATCCCCCATTCATTTAGCATCTGCTTGAACAAGTTCGAGTTAAAGTTAACTCCCCGATCAGACTGCAGCTCCTTAGGCAGTCCAAAGTGAGTGAAGAAGCCAATGAGGTGTTTAACTATAGCCTTGGCGTGTATGCTCCTGACTGGGATAGCTTCAGGGTACCTGGTAGTGACGTCCATAATCGTGAGCAGGCTCTTGTTCCCTGCCGACGAAGGGGGTAAAGGCCCCACAACGTCAATCATCACCCGGTTGAACGGGGGTTCCATGGCAGGCATGGGGACTAAGGGGGCCACTGGTAGAACTTTGTTAGGCTTGCCTACTACCTGACAAGTGTGGCACGCCTTGATGTACGAAGCCACATGGGCAGGCATTTCTGGCCACCAAAAACTACCCCACAAGCGTTGAACCGTCTTTTTCACTCCGAGGTGACCCGCCAAGTGCTAATTGCACTAGCGCTTCCCGATACTCCGTGGGAACAACCACTTGTAGCACGTCCCCCTCTCCTCCGTTAGTCTCGGAGGCCGCATCGGTCCATCGACGGTGCATCACGTTGGCTACAACGATGAACTCCTCCTTACCTGTCCCTACTCGCTTCTCCTCCCGCCCTCTAGCGAACAGGGGCTTCAAGGTCTCGTCCTCCTGCTGCTTGCGGATTAACACAGTCGACCTGATTGACACCAACTCCTAGGAGAACAACAAGGTAGGGGGTAAAGGGTTAAGCCGAGTACCAGGCAGCTAATCGCCGCCATTCCTCGTGCTCCCTCGAGTGCGCCTGACCGGGAAATCAAACTCTTCCTCCTCCAGAACAAGACCCTGGGTGTCGGATGTTTCAGGTGGTGACCCTGTAGACATACAGTCGGCCCCAGCATCCTGACCCGGCGAAAGGCTGGGTTCAACCTCGCCTCCGGTGCACTCAGCAGGGTGGTGCGCGCCAGACTTAACACCGACGCCCTCACTCTCCCCACCCTCTGCAGTAGCACCCCATCTTTCCTCCGGTTCTTTCGGTAGCCCTGTGTTTCTACAGTCAGCCCCAGGATCCTGACCAGGCGAAAGGCTGGCTTCAACCTCGCCTCCGGTGCACTCAGCAGGGTGCAGGTCATTTGGTACTGAAGCGATTGATACTGAGGTCAAGTGATCATCAGTTCACTTCGTCCACGGTCCTATGGGTAGCACAGGTTAACTAGAGCCTCAAACCGTCTAGGCCACGAGTCAATGGGACCCAACTCGAAATGGCCATAGCAGTCAGATAGGACCCAAGAACTGAGGAAGGGTAAGCGAGAGAGAGAGGGAGAGGAGAAGGACGAGAGTAGAGAGAGAGAGAGACTCGAGAGATGAGGGAAGAGAGAAGGAGACAAAGATGAGAGAGAGAGAGAGAGAGAGAGAGAGAGAGAGAGAGAGAGAGAGAGAGAGGAAGAGAGAGAGAGAGAGAGAGAGAGAGAGAGAGAGAGAGGAGAGAGAGAGAGAGAGAGAAGAGAGAGAGAGAGAGAGAGAGAGAGAGAGAGAGAGAAAGAGAGAGAGAGGAGAGAGAGGAGAGAGAGAGAGAGAGAGAGAGAAGAGAGAGAGAGAGAGAGAGAGAAGAGGAGAGAGGAGAGAGGAGAGAGAGAGAGAGAGAGAGAGAGAGAGAGAGAGAGAGAGAGAGAGAGAGAGAGAGAGAGAGAGAGAGAGGGAGGAGCGAGAGAGAGAGAGATGAGAGAGAGAGACGAGAGAGAGAGAGAGAGAGATGCTGATACATTTATTTGGCCCTTTAGCAATACAGTAATGTAAACTATATATACATGTATATATTATAAGGCTCGGTCTGTTGAGCCGGAGCTCTTATACAGACCTGTTGCGAAACATAGTTGCCGATTTAGGTCAGATAAATAAGGCCCGAGAAATAATATAAAAAATAAATCGCACTACCTTTAAAATTTCTACCAAAGATAATTATTATATAAGCAATAGTTAATAACATACAAAAATTAATGTGAATAAAAATGAAATTCAAATAGGATATACGCAAATCTTGATGAGGCAAAAACAAATGCTAATATTAACAAACACACAAGCACACAAAAAACTAAAATACACATGAACAAACAAAGATTAGATTTACTGATCGATTTTTTTCTTCTTTATTTTACACTTGAAAATGTTACTATCAGTGATGTTTTTAAGATCTTCTGGCAGCCGATTCCACAGTTTTACTCCCCTAACCGTAATGCTTCGCAGTGCATGGGACGTTCTACATATATGAATTTTTAGATCATTTGGTCTTCGGCTATTTGAGTTGTTAGACATGAACTGAAAACCACTGTCAACTTGGTATGTGTATACTGCTTTATGTATAAATAGATTTGCTTGGAGGGATATAATATCAGTTAGTTTGAGTAAATTTAGGTCTTTAAAGAGAGGGTCTGTGTGTGCATATCTGTGATTGTGAGACATTACACGTAAAAGAAAATTTTGAGTAATGAAAAGACTGTCAAGTAAAGTTTTAAATGCTCCTCCCCATACAGCTGAACAATACAAAAGGTGTGGATAGGCTATTGATAAGTATATTTGTCTTAAACTATCAATGGTTATATTGTTGCGTATCTTATGTAATACACCATTTATTTTACAAAGTTTAGTAATCACCTCTAGTATATGAGATTTCCATTTCAGTTTATCATCAATAATAACACCCAAAAATGTATATCCACCAACTTGCTCTAAAATAAGATTGTCTATGCATACATCGATATTTGGTGGTTGAATCATCAAAGAATAAGATACCATATAAGAAGTTTTAGTAGCATTCAAGGTTAATTTATTACTTTTTATCCAGTTTGAAACATGAGATAATTCTGCATTTAATGTGTTTTTAATGTCAATGAGACTTTGTCCCTGAATGAAAATAGTGGTATCATCAGCAAAGAGAAGAAATTTGAGTTTATTAGTGCAACGTGTGATATCATTGATATATAATAAAAATAAAATGGGACCCAAAATTGATCCTTGTGGTACTCCAAAACTAATAGATGTGAGAGAGGATAGTGCATTATTATAAACTGTACATTGCTTCCTGTGACTTAAATAACTTACAAACCAATTATGTGCAGCACCACGGATTCCGTAAACCTTCAATTTTTCTAACAAAATAGAATGAGATATGGCATCGAAGGCTTTAGACAGATCACAAAAGACTGATATCTGATATGCTTTACTATCTAATGTATCATATATATTTTGACAAAGGTGATGCAAGGCAAGTTCAGTGGAGTATTTGGGGCGAAAACCATATTGAGACTGCGATAATAATGAAAATTTGGAAATGTAATCCATTAATCTACTAGCAACTATTTTCTCAAAAATCTTACTAAAACTAGGAAGGATAGAAACTGGTCTGTAGTTCGTATGTATAGATTTTTCACCCTTTTTATGTATAGGTACCACTCTAGCAACTTGAAGGCATGAAGGGAAGCAGCCTTCCTTGAAAGACCTATTAATGATGTAGACTAGGAAGGCAGAAACTTCATGATTGCATTCCTGGATTATTTTCATGTTTATATCATCGTACCCTGGAGCAGTAATCTTAAGGCTGTTGATGACAGTTTTGATTTCTGAAAGTGATGTTGGACTAAAAAAGAAAGAAAACAAAACAGATTCAGGCAGGTATGAAGTATATGGAACTGCCGATGGTTGGATATTCATAGCTAACTTTTTTGCAACATTACAAAAGTACCCATTGAATGATTCAGCTATTTCTTGATTATTACTTGAAACATTTTCCTGGAAAGAAATTGAATCTGGCAACTTCTGCTTATTATATTTCCATAATAATGAATTGATTGTTTCCCATGTCTTCTTGATATCACCCGCATTATCCTTTAGTTAAGATTTATAATAGTTTTCTCTAGCTGCTTTTATCAGAGAAGTAAGTTTATTTCTGTATTGTTTGAAAATGTTCCCATATGTAAGTGGCCATTTAGCATAAAGTTTCTGTAATTTATTACGATGTTTAATGGAAGTTTTTATTGCTTGGGTTATATACGGTTTACCAATATGTTTTTCTTTGAAAGTGCATTTTTTTAGAGGGAAGTGTATATCATAAAATTTCTGAAAACTTTTCATGTAGATATCAAAACTTTCATTTATATCATGAGTCTCATCTGTCTGAGGTCCACTTGTAATTCAACAAATCCTTCTTAAATGATTCTATAGATAGATTGTTGTATATTCTTTTGGTCACAGTAATTGTTGAGGACTGTATGATAGCATTATTATCATTTGAAAAAATACTGAAGATTGGAAAATGATCACTAATAGAAGTATAATGAATGCCACTTACTTGGTGATTATGTAGATTATTTGTCCATATATTATCAATTAAAGAAGCTGAAGTACTGGTTACGCTAGTGGCCTTATTTATAGTTGGGAAAAAATAATATGAATACAGCAGGTTAATAAAGTCATGAACCTTATTTTCATTATTAAGTCAATTTAAATTAAAGTCTCCCATTATGTAACATGGGAGATTTTCACCTACTAATGATTCGACAATATATTCAATAGTTAGAAGGAACTCATTAACTTTAGCATTTGGTGGTCTGTAGATAATCCCGACAATAAACCTGAAAGGTTGTGTAACTTTCACGAAGAGTGATTCAATGTGAGGCAATTGAAGAGAAATATTGTGTAGTGATAAGCTTTGAATTTTTTTGTGTAAGAAAATAGCCACGCCACCTCCACGAGTATTCCTGTTTTGAAAATGAGAAGAGTAGTTATTGATATTATAAAGTGAGCAGATTGAATCATTAAGTCGAGTCTTACATAAACCTACTACGTCAAAAACAGTACCAATTTGGTCTAAGCACTGGTCAAGAAAAGTTTCAAAATGAAGAGGTAGGCTAGAAATATTATAAGCTAGCAATTTAAGACTAGGACTAGATATACTTTGCATTATAGTATCACAAAAATGATAGTTACATATAGGCTCTCTCAAAACATGATCATTTAAAATATCACTGTCACTGAAATTATACCGATTAAACTTTAAGTTATTAATTATACATAATGGAAACTGGTGATAATCACTTTCTCTCAAAACGTTAATGAATTCTAAATCATTTAAGTTACTATATGGAAGAATACATTGGTAATCAGACATTGAGACATTGATAGTAAAATTATATTAGATACACTGTGTTACATGCTGCTTCACCCACCAATTACTGTTTCTTGGGTGCACCACGTGAAGATGTTCTGGTAGACCGTGGCTCCAAGGCAAGGGCCCCAGCCCCGCCGGCAGGCACAGACCGGGCCACTGCGCCAGCACCACGTCCACCAGTACTCGTACCAACAGGAGTACTCGCCGCAGCCGCCGCCGCCGCCGCAGCAGCAGCAGCAGCAGGACCACTCCTGTGTGTCCCCCCACCAGCAGATGATCCCCCAGGACCAGCACGTGCAACCCCGCCAGCGACAGTGTCACGAGCGGAGGTGCCGTCACCGCCACCATCAGCGCCACGAACAGGTGTGACAGCAAGGGCAGAGCTGGAACCGTGAACCGTTCCGACTGGTGCTTCACGCGCAGGCGCACTTGACTTTTCCTTGATGACTAGTTTGGTATGTCGGAAAAAAGCCACTTTACCTTCGCTTCTAGCTGTTTCAGCAAAGGCATTTGTGACTTCTTTATGCTTTGCGAGGCAGGACACAGGTCTTCATTTATGAACATTCTGGTTCCCCGCAGCTTGAAAACATTTCTCATAACTGCTTCACGGTCACAGAATCTTGAAAAACGAACAATAATGGGACGGACTCGATGTTCGAACCGCTGACCAACTCTATGGGCAAGTTCCAGTTCGATGTTGGGTAGTTCAAGCTTGTCCTCTAACAGTTTGGAGACTCGAACGGCTGTTTGCTCCCAAGTCTCACCATCAGGTCTTTCCTCTATGCCAATGATTTGCAGGTTATTGCGGCGATTATAATCCTCCTGATAGTTACATCTGTCTTCTAAGTCTTGTATTATCCTTCCACTTGCCTTAAGATCCTCATTCAATTTCTTGATTACTTCCTTGTTCTGCATATCCTCCGTTTCATGCTGCTTCACCTCCCGCTTCAGATCGTCAACTTCTTTTTGGGTGAATTCCAAACTCCTTGTAACTTCTAATACGGACGATTGTAATGACTGCATCTTCTCGTTAACTTGCCTCGTAAATACTTCCAGTGCACTACGAAAAGCCTGGTCTTGGGCAGCAAGGAGCGTTTTCAAGACTGGCACATCCATCTTGGTGTAGGGAAATGTTATGGTAACTGGAGAGAGACAGGGCAGTACGTCTGACCTCTACTACGTCCTGGACAAGAGGACGAGAGAGAGAGAGAGAGAGAGAGAGAGAGAGAGAGAGAGAGAGACGAGAGAGAGAGGAGAGAGAGAGAGAGAGAGAGAGGAGAGAGAGAGAGAGAGAGAGAGAGAGAGAGAGAGAGAGGAGAGAGAGAGAGAGAGAGAGAGAGAGGGAGAGAGAGAGAGAGAGAGAGAGAGAGAGAGAGAGAGAGGAGAGAGAGAGAGAGAGAGAGAGAGAAAGCAAATCTTTATATATATACTAGCCGCAAAGCCGCCCTCCTGGCGGACTTTTTGGCTAGCTCCTGCGGAGGGTTATTGGTGGGCCTTCGGCCCACCAAACACAGACTCTCCAGATAGCCCCTTCTTACTTTCCTGAAATCATGGATGTAGAAATGTATGTATTAACGCCAACCCATTCACATCACCCGCAACCCATTCACTCACCCATTACCCATCACTCCCCACCCATTCACTCACCCATTACCCATCAGCCCCACCCATTCACTCACCCATTACCCATCACCACACACCATTCACTCACCCATTACCCATCACCCCCCACCTATTCCCTCACCCATCACGTACCCATCACCCCCAACCCATCACCCCCCACCCATTCACTCACCCATCACCCCACACCCATTACCCATCACCCCACCTATTCACTAACCCATTACCCATCACAATACATCAAGGTTTCCTCAATTCTCGCAACCCACATTTTTTTTCACAATTCTCGCTAATAGGCTACTAAAAATAAAAATAAAATAAAAGTGATCGGATCATCCCATAACTGGGCTTATAATGTGCCCCTGGTGAAGCTGGTTTCAAAATTGTGTCATATGATGGGATTGTGCCACGGGGGGCGGCACCTATCGCGGACACACACACACACAGACACACACCACCACACACACACACACACACTTTCGCTTATATATATATATATATATATATATATATATATATACTATATATATATATATATATATATATATATATATATATATATATATATATATATATATATATATATTATATATATATATATATATATTATATATATATATATATATATATATATATATATATATATATATATATATAAAGCAATTTTTTATTCAATTCCATAAAAAAACAATTTCTTCTCCCATCTACTCGACAAAACCTACCAGATAAATATCCCTTCTTCTTCCCTGACACCCATCTATTTATTTCTTCTACAATGGACATTCTAGGACTATTCTTCACGAAAAATCTGAATTGAAATATCACATTTCATCTCTTACTAAAACAGCTTCTAAGAAGTTAGGTGTCCTGTGGCGTCTGGATCCTTTCTTTCTCCCTCCCAGTTACTTGCTCTGTACAGGGGTCTTATCCGCCTATGTATGGAGTATGTCTCACAAGTTTGGGGAGGATCCACTCATACAGCTCTCCTAAACAGGATTGAGTCAAAAGCTTTTCGTCGCATCAACTCCCCTCCTCTGACTGACTGTCTTCAATCTTTAAATCACCGCCGCAATGTTGCTTCTCTTCCTATCTTCTACCGATATTTTCATGCTCACTCCTTTTCTGAACTTGCTAACTGCATGCCTCCCTTTCTCCCGCGGCCTCGCTGCACAAGACTTTCTACTCATTTTCATCCCTATTCTGTCCATCTTCCTAATGCAAGAGTTAATCAGTATCTTTACTCTTTCATCCCTTTCACTGGTAAACTCTGGAACTCTCTTTCTGTTTCTATTTTTCCACCTTCCTACGACTTAAATATTTTCAAGAGACGAGTAACAAGACACCATGCCGAACTAAATTGGCCCAACCCCCTTTTTTATTATCTTACTGTCTTCTTTATAGGGACTGGCAACTAAGCGGGCTTATGTTACCACTTTTTTTGTGCCCTTCGCCAGTCCTTTGTGATGTAAAAAATATATATATATATACATATATATATATTATATATATTATATATATATATATATATATATATATATATATGCATATATATATGTGATATATATATATATATATATATATATATATATATATATATATATATATTATATATATGTATATATATATATATATATATATATATATATATATATAAAATATACATATGTATATCTTATAATAATATAATCGAAAGTGTGTGCGTGTGTGTGTCTGTGTGTGTGTGTCCGCTATAGGGACCGCCCCCAGTGGCGCAATACCATCATATGGCACAGTTTTGGAACCAGGTCGACCAGGGGAAGGTTTTAAGGCCACGTTGAGTATGATCCGATCACTTTTTTTTTTTTCTTTTTTTTGATTATCCAGTTTGCGTGGATAATCAGTGAAATCCGAAAAGTGAATGTTTACACGTATGACGCACCATGTTTATAACAAAATAATGTAGAATATCAACACTTACAATTGTAGTTAGTATTTCGTTGCGTAGCCCTTCCTCTTGATGACTCTTTGAAGGCGACGTGGTACACTGTAAGCAAGATTTTGAAGGAACTCAGGCTTAAATTCTTCCCAACAC
>JACEEZ010021776.1:188413-190913 GCA_016584305.1 Chionoecetes opilio | reverse complement strand
GATTTTTAAGAAGCCCGTTTTTCTCTTTTAGTTCTAAGTTTAGTAATTTAAATTGAAATGACTTATATGTAGATGTATTGGTTAGCATGGGTTTATATAATTTAAATTGAAAGAAGTTAGGGAAGTTACATATACTCAAATGATTATCACACTGTTTCGATCGTCCGACTCTTGTTCCGATCGCCCCATAGGAACCGAAATGCTACCTGTAATATCATTGTTCATTCAGTCCTCTGCCAACCATACACTTCAAGGTTTGTTAAAGAAAAAATTATGTTATTAATGTTTAGATAATATAAGAATATTTTATTGCTTTAAATTTTTAGATGTTTGCGTTTAGCAGTTTTAAGTATTTCAACTTATATAAACCATTTTAGCCTGATGATGCCTTGGCGAAACGTTGCACGCACATAAAGAACCCGAAGAAATGACGAGTGTTTTTGCCGCCCTGAAAATGTTCATATATATATGTATATATATATATTTATATATATATATATATATATATATATATATATATATATATATATATATATATATATATATAGTATATATATATATATATATATATATATATATATATATATATATATATATATATATATATATTAGGGTGGTCCTCAAAATCAAAAGTTGACTTTCAAAATGTCTTACCCCCTAGATTTGTTCCATGTAGTACTAATGATTCATTAAGCTGCTTGAATTTTTTCTCGGTGGGATAATATTTACTGTTGTCACATGGGGGTTAATGTTCCCTATCGACGTTAAAAACGATCTCCTATTGACCTATTGGTAGTGTGTCCGTTGGAACCGTGCAAATAACACTTTCCAACTATACATTTTGATTGTGCTCTATTGATTGCCATCCTGCCTCAGGTAGGGGATAATGATTTGACAACAGCTTAATATTTGGCCTATAATTTTTTTCTTCTATAAGTTAGTATATTTGCTTTGATTTCATCTCAGCTACTCATATGATTTCATTTCATATTACCTATTTATCTTATCCGTACGTCATTTATAATCTTTTTATGTCCTACTTGAATCATATATATAACACTAAACTGTTGTTGTAGCCGTTGTAAAACGTGGTTTCTTTCACATTTACGTTCTCGATCAGTTCATACGATCATATCCTAACCTATCTGGGATAGAATACTAATCAGGCGAGCAGATTCCAAGGAATGTAAAGATCAATTATACAGTTGCATTAAAGCTGTGCAGGTAATACCATAATTTCATTCACAGGTAAATATCATGGCATTGTCTACGAGATCTATCACTGAAGTGTGGTTGGTGGGCCAGCCACTGGAAAAAATTAGTGCGAGGAAGCTGCCCTCCAATGGTGATGTCCTGAGACACTTTTTTTTCCTGCACAAGGAAAGAAAGCTTTCAGTTCGAGAAGCAGAAAAGAAAACAGGAACATAAGTAATTGACCTATGGAAAAAAGCACGGATTCCAACATCAGCAAACTTTCACGTCCGAGAAACAGTGGATAAATTGTTTGAGACTTGGCGAAAGCTACTGAAAGGAAAAAATAGACGATCAGTCCCACAAACTGCAAAAAAAACTGCTTTTCAAGATTCATTTGCTGACCTTTTTGACATTGCCCATGCTCAAGCTATGGCAATTATTAAAATTGACGAAGATCGAGAATTTCTTCAGGCTCAACGAGAGAAGGAACGGCGAGGATACATGGGTGGAGTTGATATTGCATTGGCATTAAGGAAGACCGAATTCACAAGTGTAAGAAGAGATCGGATGAGCGGAAACTCGAGGAAGAAAAGTTATGCAAAGAACGAACGAAAAGAAGGAAAGGTATGCAAAGGTAGATCTGGAGCAACATTCATCAGGTAGTAGCAGTGAATCATGCACGCCATCACCAACAAAACGTCAATGTACTCGACCTGCTTACATAATCTCAGCAGAGGTTGCTGCTGCTCTGGACAGGACTAAAGTAAGTGACAGAAAGGCAACCTACATTTTAGCTGGAACAGCATCTACCTTAGATCACAACCTTGGGGGACTGGCCATCAACAGAAGCTCCATTCGTCGAGGTCGCTTAGCCAGGCGAAAAGAGATCTCTGCAGTGGTTAAGGCTGCTTTCAAAGTAAACTCAAAACTGGTGATCCATAGGGATGGTAAAGTGGTCCCCAGTCTGATTGGAAAAGAGAAGGTGGATCGTCTTCCTATTCTTGTATCTGGAGGACACATAACTAAGCTGTTGGGAGTTCCACAACTTACTACTGGTAAAAGAGAGGCTATAGCACAAGCAGTGTTTGATTCATTGGAAGATTGGAACTTGACAGACTGTGTCGTGGGACTTTCATTTGATAACACATCCAGCAACACGGACGACGCTAATGAAGCATACAAACTCTTAGAAAAGAAAATGGGCCGGAACCTTATCCATTTTGCTTGTCGCCACCACATCATGGAGTTGGTAGCTGAGGCAGCCTTCTCTGCTTGCATGGGTGCAGCTTCGTCTGGTCCAGATATC
>JACEEZ010021776.1:140913-185913 GCA_016584305.1 Chionoecetes opilio | reverse complement strand
TGAAGGTTTGTTCCTCCTTCTCCTCCACCCTTTTACTGTATTATCCTGTTTAAGATCTTCGGAATGATGTTTTCTTTGCCTTGTTTGGCCTAGATCCTCGGAAGCTTACGTCCTGCGAGTCCCCCTTTTGTTCTAAAAACGGGTGCTTCTGTGCTTGCACCTTGCCTGGTCAAACTTTTTCCGTCTTTGTCTATCTACTTCCACCTTTCCTTCTTGCTGGAAGTTTGCTCACATCCAACCGTTCCTAAGAAGGGTGACCGTTCTAATCCTTCAAACTACCGTCCTATAGTTTTGACTTCCTGCCTTTAAAGTTTTGAATCTATACTTAATAAGAAGATTCTTAGCATCTATCTGCTCACAATCTTCTATCTGATCGTCAGTACGGTTTTCCCTAAAGGGCGATTACTGGCAATCTTCTAGCTTTCCTAAAATGAATCTTGGTCATCCTCCTTTTTAAGGGGTTTTGGTGAAACTTTTGCTGTTGCCCTTGACATATCAAAAGCTTTTGATAGAGTCTGGCACAAATCTTTAATTTCCAAACTACCCTCATTCGGTTTCTATCCTTCTCTCTGTACCTTCATCTTAACTTTCCTTTCAAACCGTTCTATTGCAGCTACTGTAGACGGACATTGTTCTTCTCCTAAATCTATCGTAGTGGTGTTCCCCAGGGTTCTGTCCTATCACCCACTCTCTTTCTATTATTCATTAATGATCTTTTTAAGTCTAACTCAAAGCCCATCCACTCCTACGCTGATGATTCTACCCTGCCTTTTTCAAAGTCGTTTATTAGACGTCCAACTCCCAAAAGGAACTAAGTGATTCACGGAGAGATGCCACCGAGCGCCTTTCTGATTTTCTATAATTTTTTGATTGGGGCAAAGCAAACTTGTTTTGTTCAATGCCTCAAAAACCCAATTTCTTCACCTATCTACTCGACAAAACCTTTCAGATAACTATCCCCTCTTCTTCAATGACACTCAACTGTCTCCTTCTTCTACAATGAACATTCTAGGACTATCCTTTACTAAAAATCTGAACTGGAAATCTCACATCTCATCTCTTGCTAAAACAGCTTCTAAGAAGTTAGGTGTCCTGTGGCGTCTGCGTCCTTTTTTTTCTCCCTCCCAATTGCTTGCTCTATGCAGCGGCCTTATCCGCCCATGTATGGAGTATGTCTCACATGTTTGGGGAGGATCCACTCATACAGCTCTCCTAAACAGGGTTGAGTCAAAAGCTTTTCGTCTAATCAACTCCTCTCCTGTGACTGACTGTCTTCAATCTTTAAATCATCGCCGCAATGCTGCTTCTCTTGCTCTCTTCTACCGTTATTTTCATGTTCACTGCTCTTCTGAACTTTCTAACTGCATGCCTCCCCCCCCTCCCGTGGCCTCGCTGCACAAGACGTTCTACTCATTCTCATCCCTATTCTGTCCATCTTCCTAATGCAAGAGTTAATCAGCATCTTTACTCTTTCATCCCTTTCACTGGTAAACTCTGGAACTCTCTTCCTGTTTCTATTTTTTCACTTTCCTATGACTTAAATCTTTTCAAAAGAAGAGTAACAAGACACCTCCCGAACTAAATTGGCTCACCCCTCTTTTTTATTTTATTCTCTTACTGTCTTCTTTATAGGGACTAGCAACTAAACGGGCTTTGTGTTACCCATTTTTGTTGTGCCCTTGGCCAGTTCCTTGTGATGTAAACAAAACAAAACAAAAACAAAAAAATGTAATTTAAACTTGTTAAAGGGTCTGGTTTTAATATCTAGTGGAGCTTCATTCCAGAGTTTAGAGCCTCTGAATATGACGCTGTGTTGGGCAGGACTGGTTCTACATAAGGGGATTTTAAGATTGTGTGTGAGTATTGTTTGGACGTTGGTGTGTGTAGCATACTCAAAACCATAATTCATTTCATAAATATTTAAGCATTTATAAACGAATATAATAGTTTGATATGTAATTATATCCTGTACTTTTAAAAGTTGAAGATCACGGAAAATGGGAGCTGTATGTGCAAACCTATTACATCCTGACATAATCCTTATTAATTTGTTTTGGCTGATGAATAATTTATCAAAATCAGTCTTATAAGTCCCCCCCCAGACAGAAGAACAATAAAGTAGATGTGTGTATGCTAAGGAATTATATATTAATTTTAAACTTTCGTAATTGCACGATCTACGTATTTGATATATAATGCCAGACATTTTAGATACTTTATTGTTTACTTCTTCTATGTGAGATTTCCATTGCAATTTATTATCAATAATAATTCCTCAGAATTTAGCTTCTTCTACTTGTTTAAATGAAAATCCATTAATTTTGATGTCAATGGGATGGGGATTTGTAATCTGCGAGTGTGTCAACATGAAATGATTTATATTTTATTATAATTTATTACTTTTTAACCAATAGTGACATGAGTTAATTAACTGTTCATAGTATCTTGTAACGCAGGTAAATCACGCCCCTGAAGAAAAATGTTCGTATCATCCGCAAATAATATAAATTTTAGGTTATTGGTACATAGTTATATAATTTATATATATATCAGGAATAATAGTGGCCCTAAAACCGATCCTTGTGGTACTCCGCATTTAATAATTTTTCGCTGTGATGTGGTGTTGTTAAAAGCTGTGTATTGTTTTCTTGAATTTAAATAACTTTTAAACCAATTATATGCCGGACCCCTTATGCCATACACTTTAAGTTTATGCAAAAATATAGAATGATTAATAGTGTCAAATGCCTTAGTAAGATGACAGAAGACTGTCAGCTGAAACATTATATTATCTAGAGCAGTGCTATTCAACCTGGGTGGACGGTCCACCTAAAGGTGGACGAGACTGAGTGAGGGGTGGACGGCAGTCTTGGGGTGGACAGGTGGGTGGACGAGATCATGCCCACGTGTCGGTATAGATAAGAGAAAATAAATCTATGGTATAAAACTAGGCAAAGGTGGGGATATTTTTACATGTATAGGGAAAATAAATGGATTCAAACTATAGGTGAAAATAATTTAAAGCAATGTATAAAAGAGGTGTTGTTCAGATTTTGAAGTCCTTGATACCTATATGGGTGGCTGGCAGTGGCTGGGAACATGGTATGCAGACAGCAGAGCAGACATTGGAGGTACGAATGTCCCCCTGTATTACCAGACACCTGACTTTGATGCAGGAAAACCTTGACTTCTATTTCCAAGACACCTCAGACCTCCAACATGTGGAAGCTTCATCCATTCTCAGATAATGGAACTGATTATTTTGATGCCCTATTGGAGCTTCCAGTGGATTATTCTTAAAAAGAAGCTTTCAAAGCATTTGGCCATCCTATGCATTGCATTGCTGTGTTGTCCTGCTTGATAGTCAGGACTACAAGGAGTTTGATGAGGAGGCAACAGCCATGTTTGTGTAGATGCCAACATCATGTCTGTGTCAGCAAAGTTTCTCAAGCTTAGTTTTAATCAAGGCAAAGAAAAGGAATGCCATTCTGAATTTGCATCCTCTTATGCAGGTTGCACTTGAAAATTGTCTGATGCCTCGATTTAAGCTGATAGCAGACAAATTGCAACAGCAGCCAAGCCACTGATTTTAGTTTTTTGAAGGAAAAGGCTTTGTTTTCTGGATTACCAAATTTAACGCATATTAGGTGCAATTTTACTTTAGTTTCATAAAGAAAAATGCATTTGCTGTGGAATTCCGAATGTATGTTTAATTTCTCCATGAATATTTTTAGTTTTAGACTGCACAAGTGCTTGTGGGCCCTTCGGACCCATGTATTGATGTTTGTAGTTATAGTATATTTTAAACAACAATGTGAGTGCAAACTTCAATCGTGTTGTTGCTGTCGTTGGTCACTGGTCAAAGTGCCTCGGGGTAGACCACGTTCCGTGTGATTCCAACCCTTTGTGTTCCGTGTGATTCCAACACACACACACTCTCACACACACACACAAACGTCCATGAGTCTACTGAGTTTGTGGAATGCGGCAAGACGTTACCGCAGAGTTTTTCCTGTAATCTGATACGCCTAAAGTGTTTTTAGCCCAAAACCCCCCTTCAAAATGATTCAATCGATATTGGACCAAGCCGCTTACCACCTACGATTTATTTGCGATTTTTTGAGCCTACTCTCATCAAAATTGAATTTACAGTTTCGGCTACCCAAAACAGACAGACAGACAGACACAAACACCCACGGCTACTCCTATAGTATATTAGATGTGTTATTATACAGAAGAATATGTAAACTGTAAATTTAGAATGCGAGTGAAGCTGTCTTTTTCTACCTATATATTTTGTAGAATGATATAGTTATATTT
The DNA here is from genome assembly GCA_016584305.1 of Chionoecetes opilio. Lineage (NCBI taxonomy): Eukaryota > Metazoa > Arthropoda > Malacostraca > Decapoda > Majidae > Chionoecetes > Chionoecetes opilio. The sequence continues at coordinate 181,593 of JACEEZ010021776.1, read as the reverse complement.
AAAATAACAGAGCCGGGAGATTTTAAAGAGAAAACAAAATTGTGGTGGACAGCTCTTGCCAAATTACTACTAGGGGTGGACGACATCAAAAAAGGTTGACGAGCACTGATCTAGAGCATTGTACATTTGTTGTGTTAGGTGATGAACTGCCAGTTCAGTAGAAAAGTTTGGTCTGAACCCAAATTGATTGTTAGTTAAAAGGGATTTATTTGTTAGATAATTCAGTAATCTATGTGCTACTATTTTTTCAATAATCTTACTAATACTAGGTAGTATAGAAACCGGATGGTAATTAGAGAACAGGGACTGATACCCTTTTTTAAAAATAGGAACTACTCGGGCTATCTGCAAATGATTTGGGAAGCAACCTTGCACAAACGACTTATTGATTATCTATTCTAAGAAAGGAATAATTTCTTGCTTGCATGCTTTAATTACACTAATGCTTATGTCATCATGACCCGGTGATTTCTTCTTCATACTATCAATTATATTGCCAACTTCATGCTGGTTTGTAGGTCTGAAGTAAAAGGAAAAGGGCACAGAGAGAGAGAGAGAGAGAGAGAGAGAGAGAGAGAGAGAGAGAGAGAGAGAGAGAGAGAGAGAGAGAGAGAGAGAGAGAGAGAGAGAGAGAGAGAGAGAGAGAGAGAGAGAAGAGAGAAAAAAGGAGGAAAGGAAAGGGAAAGATGAGAGGATATCATTATAAATACAGATCGCTCTCTCCCTTCTCTCTCTCAATCTATCATACTCATTCCCTCTCCCATTCTCTCATTCTCTCATTCTCTCTCTCTTTCTTTCTATCTTTCTCTCACTCTCTTTATCTCTCTCTCATTCTCTATCATTATATCTCTTTCTCTCTCTCATTCTCTCTCATTATCACTCTCCCCCATCTCTCTCTCATTCTCTCCTCTCTCTCATTCTCTCTCTCATTCTCTCATACTCACTCGCTCTCCCATTCTCCCTATTTTTTTCTCTCTCTATGACGATATGTAGGTCCGCTTTGGTCAATGTCCATTTTGACTTGTTTACCATATGTCTTAGGTCCCATATGATTTGGGTCCCATATGACTTGTGGACGAAAAGTCTTGGTGACGAAAAGTCTTGGGGATCATTTGACCTCAGTACCAATCGCTTCAGTACCAATTGACATGTAACCTGCCAATCCGCCGTAAGACTTCTTGACGTGACCTGCGTCATTATGGACTGCGCTACCAAGGTATTAAAGCTTTCCAAGATCTCAATGTCCTCGCCGCACGCATGAACAGACTGTACTGTTTCATCTAGTAAGCCTCGACACACCTAGACATTGGTCTTAAGCCAGGAGAGCTCAAGTCTCAAAGGCTTTGCCTCCTCGTGTTGCGCCTCGAGAGCCATCACCAGGACCTCCGAGCGACTCGGCAAAGATTACTGCTTCATTGGCAAAAACAAGATCATGTGATATTGGAGTTGCCGAGGTATGCTCCACAATCACTTTGATCTACAACTTTGCCTAATACCCAGTGCATACAAGTGTTGAAAAGTGATGGGGCAAGGATGCACCCTTGCCTCACTCCTGTATTAACAGGAAAGAAGCTGGATAAGCTTCCCCACACTTCACATCACTCTCAGTCCCAGAGTACAGACCAGTCATCAAACCAATAGTCCTTGCAGGAATCCCACGAAGTCGCAGAAGAACCCAGAGTGACTCACGATGCACTGTGTCAAACGCCTTCTTGAGATCAACATAGGCTGCAAGCATCCCCTGTCAGAACTCACGTTGGTGTTCCACCAGGACACGGAGCGCTAGGACCGTTGTTGATATACCAGGCATGAACCCAGATTGCTGAGGTCTCTGATGTCTCAGCAGATGACTGCGGATCCGTGTCAGCAATACATGGGCAAGCACCTTGCCTGGCAAGCTGAACAGTGTAATTTCGCGGTAATTGTTGCAGTCCTGAAGGTCCCCTTTCCCTTTCCAGATAGGGATGACCAGCCCCCTTTTCCAGTTTTCCAATCAGGAGGAATGGTACCTGATTGCCACACGGCAGTCAGGACAGCATGCAACCCGCGTATCATGGCCTCACCCCCATGTTTGAGGAGATCCGCACTAATATTACAAACACCAGCTGCCTTTCCACCCCTCAACTTTGCTACAGCCTCTCTGACTTCATCAAGAGAGGGTGCGTGTTTTGTCAATGGGAGGATCGGCATCCACTGCCCGTAACCCAGTGGTGTGAAGCTGCTTAATTGGAGGGTCCACCGTGAACAACTGCCCAAAGTACTCAGCCCAACGAGCCATCTGCCCATCCATGTCCGACACGAGGCGCCCATTTGCTGCTCGAATAGCACTCGCCCGAGATGAAGACTTGGAACGGAGCTTCTTCAGGGCTCGGTAGGCGGGTCGGAGGTCATTAGCGTTCAAATAGCCCTCGATATCCTCAGCGAGAGTCCTGACATACCTCTACTTGTCTCTCCCCAGGAGAGTTCTAGTCCGGCGTGACAGAACCCTGTGCTGGTACTGGTTCCTAGCCAGCCTATCAGCGTGACTCTCCTCGATTTTCTCCAGCGTCTCCGTCGAGACAAAACCGCGCCTTGACCTCGGGCGCTCCCCAATACACTCCTTGGCAGCCTGTAGAGTTTCTACTTCTCAGCGTGCCAGGCAAGGTGTTTGCCCATCTATTGCTGTCACGGATCCGCAGTCATCTGCTGAAGCATCAGAGACCTCAGCAGTCTGGGTTAACGCCTGGTAAGTCAACAACGGACCGTATCCGAGCGCTTCGTGTCCTGGTGGAACGCCGACATGAGTTTCGACAGGGGATGCTTGCAAGCTATGTTGATCTCAAGAAGGCGATGGACTCAGTCATAGACTATGTATACCTGGACTGCGCACGGAATATCGGCCTGTTGCACATGGGCCTGAACTTGCCCTGAAGTCGGAGGGCCGCTCAGATTCATATATTATATATATATAATATATATATATATATATATATATATATATATAATATATATATATATATATATAGTATATATATATATATATATATATATCATCATATGGACTGGTTTATCAATATATATGATATACTGTAATCTTCGTAAATGTTTGTTCTATAATATTATCAAATGAAAAGCAGTAAAACACGGTAAAGAAATGCCATTACGAGACTGAAGAAATATGCATTAACTTAATATTCACTTCAACTCTTCGCCATTTAAAACTTTGCGAGTCAAATTTTATCAAGAAGAGAAGCGCAATTTTATTAGCTTTCTATTGCTATATTTCGTTATCTGATAAATTAATTAGAACCATGCATAAATTAGCGTTAAATAAATAAATAAAATCATCAATCGGGTAATTATCCACATTGATGATGTTATTTATTTAGTTAACGCTAATTTATACATGGTGCTAATACATTTATCAGAAAACAAAATATATAAGTAAATAAATAACATCATCAATCGGGAAAACTACCCGATTGATGATTTTATTTATTTATTTAACGCTAATTTATGCATGGTTCTAATTAATTTATCAGATAACGAAATACAGCACTGAAAAGCTAATAAAATTGCGCTTCTATTGATACCCTTCATGAGAAAGGTTGCCTCGCAAAGTTTTAAATGGCGAAGAGTTAAGTGAATATTAAGTTCATGCATATTTCTTCAGTCTCGTAATGGAATTTCTTTAGCGTGTTTTACTGTTTTTTATTTGATAATATTATAGAACAAACATTTACAAAGATTACAGTATATCATATATACTAATAAACCGGTCTATATGATAGTCCATAGACCACTATATATCTTTGGCGGGCGTCCCGCAGGCCCCTATGCAGCCCCGCAATTCAAAACATTGTCGCGTGAACAGTCCAGGTATACAGTGGTCTATGACTCAGTGCATCGTGAGTCACTCTGGGATCTTCTGCGACTTCGCGGGATTCCTGCAAGGACTATTGGTTTGATGACTGGTCTGTATTCTGGGACCTAAAGTGCTGTGAAGTGTGGGGGATGTGTATCCAGCTTCTTTCCTGTTAATACAGGAGTGAGGCAAGGGTGCGTCCTTTCCCCATCACTTCGCAACACTTGTATGGACTGGGTATTGGGCAAAGTTGTAGATCAAAGTGATTGTGGAGCATCCCTGGACAACACCAAGATCACTGATATTGTTTTTGCTGATGATGCAGTAATCTTTGCTGAGTCGTTGAAGGTCCTGGTGATGGCTCTCGAGGCGCTGTACGACGAGGCACAGCCTTTGGGACGTGTGGTCTCCTGGCTTAAGACCAAAGTCCAGGTGTTTGAAGGTTTACTAGATGAAACCGTACAGTATGTTCATGCGTGCGGTTAGGACATTGAGATCTTGGAAAGTTTTGAATACCTTGGTAGCGCAGTCCAGAATGACAGCGGGTCACGTCAAGAAGTCTTACGGCAGATTGGCATAGCCCACGGTGTAAGGACTCGCTCAGCAGGAGTATTTGGCGTTGTCGGTACCTGTGCAGGAGGACAAAGATCCGGATCTTCAAATCGTTTGTGATCCCTGTCTTATTCTATGGTTGTGAGACATGGACACTAAATAGCGACTTGAAGAGACGAACCGATGCCTCTGGTAATAAGTGTCTTCGCAGAATTATGTGGTATCGCTGGGATGATTACGTGTCTAATCAGCGATTGCACCATAAGACTGAATCGAGGCCTATTACCTGCATAGTCCGTCACTTCGACGGCTATGCCAAATTCGGCTATATGGGCATGTGGCACGCTACCCTGAAACCGATCCGTCCCATCAGCTTGTATCTGTAAGAGACAATCTGGCGTGAATGAGGCCAAGGGGGCGCCCACAAGGCTTGTGGCTGGGGCAAGTTGATGTTTTTTGTCGAGAGCTGCTTGGTATGGAACCCTGCATGGGTAATCGTGCGTGGTGACCCCCGGGAGTGGCGTCGTAGGGTGGGCGAGGCGGCGCGCCCCCCGGCGTATGCCCCCAATGATATATATATATATTATATATATATATATATTTTAATATATATATATATATTATATATATATATATATATATATATATATATATATATATATATATATATATATATATATATATATATATACAGGGTGTAACACGAGTTTCTGCAAATATTGATACAGGTGAAAGAATATGTAATTCTAAGCACAACATATTCTATAACCATATGCTTTTTGAAGCTTCCTTTAGACGTGAGATGAAGTTAGAAAAATTAGCGCGGCCAGTAATTTCACCATGGCAGCCGGTTGCCGCTCGGTGACATTTTGAATGATTTAATCATAATGTTTACTAGTAATGGAGCATTTACATTATCTTATAACAACACAATTGGTATTAATGGACATGTTATTACTAAATAAGCAGTACATGAGAACAGCAGGGCTGTAATAAACAATACTGTACAAGGCTAAGTGGCAATGCGTCGGGGCGGGGGAGGAAGGAGGGACTAGGCTGCGAGGCCTCACGCCGATCAGCTGAGTCACGTCTTCCATCCTACCCCTCCCTGACACGGTGCCATGCAGCCTTTTATAGTATTGTTTAGTACAGACCTGCTGTTCTCATGTACTGCTTATTTAGTAATAACATGTCCATTAATACCAATTGTGTTGTTATAAGATAATGTAATGCTCCATTACTAGTAAACATTATGATTAAATCATTCAAAATGTCACCGAGCGGCAACCGGCTGCCATGGTGAAATTACTGGCCGCGCTAATTTTTCTAACTTCATCTCACGTCTAAAGGAAGCTTCAAAAAGCATATGGTTATAGAATATTTTGTGCTTAGAATTACATATTCTTTCACCTGTATCAATATTTGCAGAAACTCGTGTTACACCCTGTATATATATATACGTATATATATTCATATATATATATATATATATATTATATATATATATATATATATATATATATATATATATATACATATACATATATATATATATATATATATATATATATATATATATATATATATATACGTATATATATTGTGGCTCCGAGATTAGATACGGCATAAGCGCGACTTTAAAAAAAACTGAGAAAAATGCAACAAAATTTGTATCAGCAACTAATGAAGATATGAAACGGCACAAGTGCCACTTTTCAACATCAGAGAAAAATGCACCTAAAGTGGTTTCTAAGTAAATCCGCAACTAATAAAGATATTGTAGTAAGGTTTGTTTTATTAGAAAGGTGTTGCCTTGGAGAATTGTTTTAATATTCCGAACAAAATCGTAGGGTGCGCAGACTGATGGCATGATGTTAAAGCTGCGGGTCCAAAGCTCAGGGACCATCCACTTTTTCTTTTTCTTTTACATTCAATATCAATCAATCAATCATTGGGGGCATACGCCGGGGGGCGCGTCGCCTCGCCCACCCTACGACGCCACTCCCGGGGCTCACCACGCGCGAGTTCCCATGCAGGCTCCTTTCCCATACCAAGCAGCTCTCGACAAGAAACATCAACTTGCCCCAGCCACGAGCCTTGTGGGCGCCCCCTTGGCCTCCTCCACGCCGGATTGTCTCTTACAGATACAACCCGATGGGAAGGATCGGTTTCAGGGTAGCGTGCCACATGCCCATATAGCCGAAGTTGGCGCTGACGGACTATGCAGGTAATAGGCTTCGATTCAGTCTCACGGTGCAATCGCTGATTTGACACGTAATTATCCCAGCGATACCCCGTAATTCTGCGAAGACACTTATTACCAAAGGCATTGATTCGTCTTTTCAAGTCACTATTTAGTGTCCATGTCTCACAACCATAGAGTAAGACAGGGATCACAAGCGACTTGAAGATCCGGATCTTTGTCCTTCTGCACAGGTACCGACAATGCCAAATACTCCAGCTGAGCGATTCCATAACACCGTGGGCTATGCCAATCCGCCGTAAGACTTCTTGACGTGACCCGCCGTCATTATGGACTGCGCTACCAAGGTATGTAAGCCTTTCCAAGATCTCAATGTCCGCGCCACACGCATGAACAAACTGTACTGCTTCATCTAGTAGGTCTCCAAACACCTGGACCTTGGTCTTGAGCCAGGAGACCTCAAGTCCCAAAGGCTTTGCCTCCTCGTGCAGCGCTTAGAGAGCCATCACCAGGACCTCCAACGACTCAGCAAAGATTACTGCATCATCGGCAAAAACAAGATCAGTGATCTTGGTGTTGCCGACGGATGCTCCACAATCACTTTGAACTACAACCTTGTCCAATACCCAGTCCATACAAGCGTTGAAAAGTGATGGGGCAAGGACGCACCCTTGCCTCACTCCTGTATTCACAGGGAAGAAGCTGGATAAACCTGCTCCACACTTCACAGCACTCTCAGTCCCAGAATACAGACCAGTTATCAAACCAATAGTCCTTGCAGGAATCCCTCGAAGTCGCAGAAGATCCCAAAGTGACTCACGATGCACTGAGTCAAATGCCTTCTTGAGATCAGCATAGGCTGCAAACATCCCCTGTCGAAACTCACGTCGGCGTTCCACCAGGACACGAAGCGCTAGGATACGGTCCGTTGTTGACTTACCAGGGGTGAACCCAGACTGCTGAGGTTTCTGATGCTTCACCAGATGACTGCGAATCCGTGTCAGCAATAGATGGGCAAGCACCTTGCCTGGTACGCTGAGCAGTGTAATACCGCGGTAATTGTTGCAGTCCTGACGGTCCCCTTTCCCTTTCCAGATAGGGATGACCAGCCCCCTTTTCCAGTCAGGAGGAATGGTACCTGATTGCCACACGGCAGTCAGGACAGCATGCAACCCGCGGATCATGGCCTCACCCCCAGCTTTGAGGAGCTCCGCACTGATATTACAAACACCAGCTGCCTTTCCACCCTTCAACTTTGCTACAGCCTCTCTGACTTCGTCAAAAGAGTGTGCGGTTTCGTCAATGGGAGGATCGGCATCCACTGCCTGTAGTCCAGTGGTGTGAAGCTGCTCAGTTGGAGGGTCCACCGTGAACAACTGCCCAAAGTTCTCAGCCCAACGAGCCATCTGCCCATCCATGTCCGACATGAGGCGCCCATCTGCTGTTCGAATAGCACTCGCCAGAGAAGGAGACTTGGAACGGAGTTTCTTCAGGGCTCGGTAGGCGGGTCGGAGGTCATTAGCATTCAAATGACCCTCGACATCCTCAGCGAGACTCCTGACATACCTCTCCTTGTCTCTCCTTAGGAGGGTTGTAGTCCGGCGTGACAGAGCCCTGTGCTGGTCCCGGTTCCCAGCCAGCCTGGCAGCGCGACTCTAATCGATTTTCTCCAGCGTCTCCGTCGAGACAAAACTACGCCTTGACCTCGGGCGCTCCCCAATACACTCCTTGGCAGCCTGTAGAGTTTCACGTTTGAAGGTATCCCACAGTTCAACAGGGTCCCCGAGAGCACCGAGCACATCAAACCGATTTGAGACTGCCACCGCATACTCATGAGCACATGTCAAGTCGTTCAGTTTCTCAAGATGAAACACAGTATGGTTACCTCTTGCGATTCTTCTGGACTTGACATGAAACTTAAGTGTAGCAACAACAAGTCTGTGAAACAGCTCAGCACTCTGGTAAACCCTGCTGTTCTGGAGGATCCTCCAACGAGTACTAACGAGGATGTGGTCGATCTCCTTAGCTACCCCTCCGGCATTACTATACCATGTCCAGCGGTGCAGCTCTGGCCTCTGATACCAAGAACCTGCAATTCTCAACCTTCTGGATCTTGCAAAGTTCAGAAGCAGAGAACTGTTGGTGTTTCTGGTACCGGAGCCATGGGGACCAACACATAACTCGTAGCCATCTCTCACAGTGCCAGTAGTAGCATTGAAGTCGCCCAAGACAATGAGTGTGTCCCGAGGAGGACACTGGTCTAAAACAGGGTCGAGTTTGGCGTAGAACATCTCCTTCTCTTCAGTTTTACGCATCTCGGTAGGAGCGTACACTGCAACAAGAGACATGAAACCCAGAGTGTGTTTCATCCTCACCCGCATTATACGCTCATCAACCGGAGTAACCTCAACAACTGACGGCTGCAGTTTGCTGGAGATGACTATAGCTACTCCCCGGACACGGTGACCATTGCTCATGCCGGACCAGTAGTAGGTGTAAACCCCACTGCTAGTCTCGCCACTGCCAGGCCTCCTCGTCCTAGAGAGTCCCACTATATCCACCCTCAGCCTACTGAGCTCGCCCGATAGGAGAGGTAGTCGATGATCGTCTGAGAGGCTCAGAACGTTCCACGAGCCCACACGAAGAACCCTCCGCAGGTTTATCCCAGGAGTGATTCGACGGGCAGGCGCCGCTTCTGCACCGCCCCGGCCACCCCCATAAGAAAAAGTTGGGCTAGGGGGCCCTACCACTTGATTTAGAGTGCGGGATTCCCGAGGGCTTTGCCCCATACTCGTCATAGGCAGACCCCTCCCCTGCGTCGGCATTGGAGGTGTCTGCATGGTCGGGACCCCCGGCAAAACCGGGTCGGGGGCGCGATTACCGCGCTCCCGGCCTCTACCTCTTAGAATATTAGTGGCTAGATTTGGTTTTTACAGGGAGGGGTTGCAAATCCCCCCCCAACCAATCTATGTCAGGGATTGGCCTTACTGCTCACCGTGGCCAGGGACGCAGAACCCCCTGTAGGGATTAACCCCAGGCTGCCCACTATTTCACCCATAGCTGGGGCTGGATGGCCATTGACTCAATAGTGAGTTCATCTGCCCTTAAAGATGGTCTTATTTTTAGTCCATCTGGGTGTCCAGCACACCCTCCTCACTAGAAGAACCAGTGGGGGAGCCGGTTTTGTCGCCGACGATCCGACCATGTGACTGGTTGTACTGGGTTACATGTTACCAGTAGCAGGGCACAACCCTGACCCCCAGACATTCAATATGCAATAGTTTTTAATGTTTTAACTTTTAAACACTAATTTAATTCAACATCTAATAATAATAATGAGCCAAAATGAGGCGATTTCAACCACAGTGCCCACACTTAACGTCAGGAAGGGCATCCAGTCTTAAATCCCAGGCTCCACCTTTTCCGTGTCTTCTCCATTTACAAAGGGATGATTAAGGCACGTAAAGCCGCTTAGAAGAAGAACTAATAATAATAATCATAATAATCATAATACTAATAATAACAATAATAATAATGTTGATTACTGTTATTTACCTACTTAGGTTTAAATCCCAAACTCCACCTTTTCCGTGTCTTACAAAGGGATGATAAAGGCGCGTAAAGCCACCTAGAAGAAGAACTATTACTACTACTAATATAATAATAATAATAATAATAATAATAATAATAATAATAATAATAATAATAATAATAATAATAATAATAATAATAATAATAATGATAAATATAAAAACTCCATATATAGATAATATTCCAAATATAGATAAGAACCCTGCCTTGCACACTGTGTACGCCACTTTATTATCCATCACTGTATACATCACTGTCTGGGTGCGTGTTGGGGCTTCGTCACCTAGCGTCTTCCAGCGCCTCTTAACTGGTAGCGAACAAGCTTCTGAAGGTAGACTGTCTGTTTGTCATAGGAAGCAGGATCACAAAAGCTTTTAAATATTACACTGATCACTGGCATTGTAACTTTCTCAAAACATCCATCACGGCATGGTGGACCAAACTTTTTCTCGGCGACCACTTTCCCAGTGGAAACACTTTTATATTCCTTTCCTGAATCACGCGCCATTTTTGCTGATTGAATTACCTATTTTATTACCTATTACTTATTTACCAAAAACACATAAAATAGGTAACCCCTTACGTCCTATTCTTAGTACTATAGGCACCTTTAACTATAACCTAGCTAAATACTTCGTCCCGATAATTGACCCATTAACTAGTAATGAACACACAATTAAGAACTCCTTTGAATTTGCACATGAATTAAAAACAATTAACGTAAACAACGCGGTAATGGCTAGTTTTGACATCCAGTCACTATTTACAAATATTCCATTAGATGAGACTATTGAAATAATCACTGATAATTTATTTCATAAAGCTACCATTTTTCTTAATTACACAAAAAAACAATTCTCTGATTTATTAACTGTAGCTATAAAAGACTCTCCATTTATATTTAACAAAAAACTTTATGTCCAAACTGATGGTGTTTCCATGGGATCGTGCCTGGGTCCTTCATTTGCTAATGCTTTTTTATGTCACCATGAGGACATGTGGCTGTCTAACTGTCCTAAGCATTTTAAACCTTTTTATTATAAACGATATGTAGACGACACTTTTTTACTTTTTAAAAATACCGAGCACATTCCTTTATTTCTGAAGTACCTTAATTCTCAGCACCCAAACATTAAGTTCACATATGAAATTGAAAAACAATCATCACTACCATTTTTAGATATCCTTGTTACTCGTAAAAATAATTACCTTACCACCTCAGTTTATAGAAAACCTACTTTCACTGGCTTAGGAACTCAATATGTTTCATTTATCCCTAACCTTTTTAAAATCAATACTATTAAGACCCTACTACACAGATGCTATAGTTTCTCTTCTAATTGGTTTTCCTTTGATAATGAGATCAAATTCCTTACTAATTTTTTCCAAAATAATGGCTTCCCCCTCAAATTAATTGAAGCAATCATCTCAAAGTTCTTAGATAAAAAGTTCAACCCAGAGTCGAACGAACCCGAACCCATATTAGACACCACACTATGTTAAACTCCCATTTTACGGCCATCTCAGTTACACCATTCGAAAAAACTCAATGATCTACTTAAGTTACATCTTCCTAACTCAAAATTTAAATTTATTTTTACTAATTCATTTACCTTAAGAACTCATTTCAAATATAAAGACTCTATACCTAAAACCCTTATTTCTAACATAATTTACGAATTCAAATGTTCTAGTTGTAACGCTAGATACGTCGGCGAGACGACAAGGAATCTAACCCTTAGGCTTTCTGAGCATAAAGGTGTTTCTGCACGTACTGGTCGACCCATTTCTTCACCTTCGCAATCTGCAATCCGCCACACCCAAAGATTTAGATCACCCTTTTTCTTAAATGACTTTATTACCCATCCAACACACACCCAGTGACACTAAATTATTAAACCCATACCATCAAGCTCGTCCCCTACTTAAAAACCAAATTCTTTCACCCCCAACTACATAACTAAATGACTATCCTTGTTTCTTGCCCGCCCTTCGGTTCGTGCCCCACACAAGTTAAAATTTTTCCCCACAAACTAGTTTATTCAGTCCTCTACAACTCAACAGCATAACACCAAGGTCCGTTAAGAAAATTATATTTTATTTATTATTAGTAATTTTAGAAAATTAGGAATTTTTAGTTTCTTAGAAAAAATTTTTTTAGATTTCGCTTTTTAGCATTGAAATTATTAAAAATTTTAATATTTTTACCCGATGATGCCAAGTGCCTTGGCAAACGTGGGCAAAAACAACCCAAGTATGACGAGTGTCTTTTACCCGAAATATAAATATTTTAAAATTATAAATATTTTTATATATATATATAAAAAATATTTTTTATTAATTTATTTCCTTTAATTTTTTAAAAAAATTAAAAATTTAATTTAATTTATAGTAAAATTATTATTAATTAAAAATTTACCCAACCCCCCCCCCCTTTTTCACTCCCCATTCCCCATCCCCCCCCCCATTTTTCCCCCAACCATCCCAAACCCATCACTAATTAAAATACCCCCCCCACCCCATTTCCCCTCACCCAACCCATCACCCCCCCCCTTTTCCTCACCCATACCCACCCCCCCCCCCCCTTTCACCACCCATTACCCATCACCCACACAATTTCCTCAATTCCAAACCCCCATTTCTTTTCACTTTCAATACCCCAAAAAAAAAAAAAAATCAAAACCCCTCAAATTTTTTAAACCTTTCCCTTCACCTTCCAAAAACCCAATAGTTTCCAGGGGGGCAACCTTTATAACACCAAACCAAAAAAAAAAAAAATTGGGAAATTTTATTGCCCAAACCCCCTGGCGATTTTTGGTTCCTAGGGTATGGTGGGGGGTTGGGCCCCCCCGTGGGGGGCCTTCCCACCAAACCGGACCCCAGAACCCCCTTTTAATTTCCTAAATATATTAAAAAATTAAATTTTATTAAATTATAATAATAATTATACCTAAATAAACCCTTACCCCCCCAAAAAATTAAAAATTAAATTACCCATTAACCCCCCCCCCAAAATTTAATAATAACCCCCCCCCTTATAATAAATTAATAAATTATAATAAATAATAATTTAATTCTAAATTTTTTTTACAATTATTAATACTTAAAAAAAAAAAAAAAAAAATATAATATTATAATTTTATATTTTAAGGTTAAAAATTATATGAAAAATTAAAAATATAAAAAAAAAAAACAAAAAAAAAAAAATTTTTTAAATATTATTATAATATTATATATTATATATAAATTATATCTAAAAAATAGATATAAATTTTTATATAATTATATATATATAATTTTTTTTAAAAATATTATATATATAAAATATATATATATTATATATATATATATATTTTATATAAAAATATATGGGTATATAATATTATAATATATATAATATTAATTTTATATATATTTATATAATATTTATATATAAATATATTTTCATATATATATATATATATATAATATATATATATATATATATATATATTTTATTATATATAATAATAATATTAAAATATATATTTTTATAAATATATATATAAATATATATATATTTACCCATATAATATATTTTATATAATATAAAATATATATATAATTTTTTATACTATATATATAATTTAAAATTATATATTATATTTAAATATAGAAACCATATAAATATATTATATATTTATATATATATATATTATAAATTATATCAGGTTTAGTCAAGACCAGCCCCTCCGAGCCCAAAGGGCCCAAGCCCAGCCCCTTTCAGACCAAGGCCCAAAGGACCAAGACCAAACCCTTTCCGAGATCAAACCAGCCTCCAAACCCAAACAAGACCCTCCGGCCCAAGACAGACCAAGCCCAACCCTCCAAAAACACCAGACCAAAACGGCATAAATAAAAAAAAATTTAAAAATGACTAAATTTCTGAAGGTTTTGGGCTGTACGCGTAAATACTAATTTTATTTCCTGTCCTTTTTTAAGAATGGGTTTTAATGTTTTTGTTCTCATAATGTACCCTTTTAATATAACGGACCTAATTAAATTTATCCCAAATTTTTTAGGGTTCAAATCAAAAAAAAAAAAAAATGTAAACCAAACGGGGATTTGGGGTGACGTGGTTTTAAAAAATTGACGTCGTGTCAGCATTGTCCCCTGGTTTGCTTGCAGAAAGTACACACTGCTGTGTCCCCCCGGGTTTCCGTGGTTTTTTTATCAAAAACTCCTTTGGTTTTTGAACGCAATTTGATAAATGCTGAAAATTCGACTGATTACTCATTCCCGGGGTGCGAACGGAAACTAAGCGAGACTAGTCCCGTACACCTCCTGTCCGACGTCCTATTCACTGCCGAAAGAGTTTCCAGGGCCCGCCCAAATTTTTTATTTTTTGCCAGAAATTACCAACAAAATTTGGAAATTTTCCAGAAATATTGTCAATTTAAGCCCCATTTTTTTATTGGAAAAATTTTAAAAGCCAAAAAAATAAAGTGTGAATGCCCAAAAATATATTTTTTGGGTTTTGCACCCCAAAACCCGCTGCCAGATGTGCTCGATGTAAAGCTAACGGCTCGGGGAGAAGGGGGGTAAGGGCACGTATAAGGAGGACATTTATTTACAAAAATTTAATTTTGTGAAAAAAATGAACATTAGGTCAAATTTTTTCCCTTTATTGGCCTTATGAAAAACAAATGGAAAAAAAAAGCAATTTTTTTTGGTCTTTTTTAGGAGCTAGCTAAACCTGGGTTATTAGAGGGGGGGGAGCAATTCCCAACATTTTAGTAAGGAGGTAAAGACTGAAAATGCGGGTCAAAGGAGTTACACTGGAGAATGGCTTGCATGACAGGGCGGATTTTGGGGAGGGAGTAGGCCCCAAATATTTCCCATAAATTTGACACAAAAAGAAATATTATAAAAATAAATTAAAATATAAATTAAAAAATTATAAAAAAATTATTTAATTTTAAAACAATTTAAACAAAAATAATAATATTAATAAAATTAATAAATTTAAAAAATTATTGGGTAAGAACCAGAAAGCGAAAGGCCCAATTCCCTTCCCGGAACCGGGGTGTGGTTCCCAAACAACCTTTTACTTAAAACGGAAAAACAGAAATATTATTCCTTAGTGTTTTTACTATCAAATTTCAATTTTAATTTTGCATGAAACATAATGTGTACCCGTGTCTAGTTCTGCATTGAAATATGGGTGTAGAATTGTACTGTTATGCCTCCTATTTATGTTATTTGCAGCTAATACTTCTCGCTGCCAAATACTGTATTTTGTTAGAAATTTACATAAGTCTGTAATTCAATGAAAAAATCATATATAGGAATCACATCCATTGAAAAATGATTAACTAACTTGGGCATCAACAAACATTATCAGCTTTATGCGTTTTTTATGGATTCAAGAACCTCTCATACCTCTCATATTTCACATAACGATAAGACGGCAACCAGAACCCACCACAGACCAAGATGCTGCTCCATGATGTGGAGAACCGTCACCACTGGTCCTCCATACTTGTAGTTACCTGGTGTTCCCGATATTTCCACTGCATAAATGAACTGTATTGGTGGTAGGACAGTGAAATATAAGAAAAACGTTTTAATATATTATTAAAAAAACTTAAAGTAATCTTCCAGACCCATTTTTTGTTTTGCCTAATTATGTTGACTGTACATAAAGAGGATTCTTTAAGGGGGAAGGATTCTTTTAAAGGGGAAAATTGATTCACATTCAAAACACCTAATCCACCAAAAATAATTATAATTGATTTCCAGGTCTTATTTCCGTAAAAACACGACTTCTGTAAAAAGCGCGCGAAAAAAAATGTCTTCCACTTCCACTGTCTTCAGGTACAAAAACACTACTACACACACACACACACACACACACAAACACTACCACACACACACACACACACACAAACACCACTACACACACACACACACAAACACTACTACACACACACACACACACACACACACAAACACTACTACACACAAACACTACTACGCACACACACACACACACACACACACACACACACACACACACACACACACACACACACACACACACAAACACTACTACACACACACACACAGACACAAACACTACTACACACACACAAACACTACCACACACACACACAGCAGCGCGGGAAGAGGAGCCTTCCTTTTTTACGTCACCGAGCCGTGGCGCATCGTCTGCCAGTTGCCAGCAGCGCGGGAAGAGGAGCCTTCCTTTTGTTACGTCACTGAGCCGTGGCGCATCGTCTGCCAGTTGCCAGCAGCGTTTTCGAAGTTCGGAGAATTTACAAATTTTGATTGCGGATTATTAAGAAACGGCTGACTGGATGCAAAAAGTGACAACATATTGTTGATACACTCGATAATGGCTATACTCTAACTACATCAAATCAGGAATGATGAAATGGTCTGGACGATTACTTTAACAATTTAGAGAAAAAAATATTGTTGAGCATTAAAGATAGCATTAAATCAATCTATATCCATAAAGGGTGTTTGAAAACTCTGGCGCAGCATACTCCGATAAACTGAACCACAATTAAACCACCAGAGAGGGATATTAATTAAGAAAATTTAGAAAAAGAAAAGAATGATATTTATTTAAGAGAACCAAACTTGATAGCAGAAGAAAGAGAACTTTGCATAAGTGATTTTTACAAAACACGATGTATTTCTACTAGATCCCCGAAGGAGGTATATAATAAATGATTCGATGAAGGGGCTTTCACACATGCCCGACTTGCCTGCTTATTCGTGCCGAATTTAAATCAGGAGAGATCAATCAATCAATCATTGGGGGCATACGCCGGGGGGCGCGTCGCCTCGCCCACCCTACGACGCCACTCCCGGGGGTCACCACGCGCGAGTTCCCATGCAGGCTCCTTTCCCATACCAAGCAGTTCTCGACAAGAAACATTAACTTGCCCCAGCCACGAGCCTTGTGGGCGCCCCCTTGGCCTCCTCCACGCCGGATTGTCTCTTACAGATACAACCCGATGGGAAGGATCGGTTTCAGGGTAGCGTGCCACATGCCCATATAGCCGAAGTTGGCGCTGACGGACTATGCAGGTAATAGGCCTCGATTCAGTCTCACGGTGCAATCGCTGATTTGACACGTAATCATCCCAGCGATACCCCATAATTCTGCGAAGACACTTATTACCAAAGGCATTGATTCGTCTCTTCAAGTCACTATTTAGTGTCCATGTCTCACAACCATAGAGTAAGACAGGGATCACAAGCGATTTGAAGATCCGGATCTTTGTCCTCCTGCACAGGTACCGACAACGCCAAATACTCCCGCTGAGCGAGTCCATAACACCGTGGGCTATGCCAATCCGCCGTAAGACTTCTTGACGTGACCCGCCGTCATTATGGACTGCGCTACCAAGGTATGTAAAACTTTCCAAGATCTCAATGTCCTCGCCACACGCATGAACAGACTGTACTGCTTCATCTAGTAAGTCTCCAAACACCTGTACCTTGGTCTTGAGCCAGGAGACCTCAAGTCCCAAAGGCTTTGCCTCCTCGTGCAGCGCCTCGAGAGCCATCACCAGGACCTCCAGCGACTCAGCAAAGATTACTGCATCATCGGCAAAAACAAGATCAGTGATCTTGGTGTTGCCGACGGATGCTCCACAATCACTTTGATCTACAACCTTGTCCAATACCCAGTCCATACAAGCGTTGAAAAGTGATGGGGCAAGGACGCACCCTTGCCTCACTCCTGTATTCACAGGAAAGAAGCTGGATACACCTGCCCCACACTTCACAGCACTCTCAGTCCCAGAATACAGACCAGTTATCAAACCAATAGTCCTTGCAAGAATCCCTCGAAGTCGCAGAAGATCCCAGAGTGACTCACGATGCACTGAGTCAAACGCCTTCTTGAGATCAACATAGGCTGCAAGCATCCCCTGTCGAAACTCACGTCGGCGTTCCACCAGGACACGAAGCGCTAGGATACGGTCCGTTGTTGACTTACCAGGCGTGAACCCAGACTGCTGAGGTCTCTGATGCTTCACCAGATGGCTGCGAATCCGTGTCAGCAATAGATGGGCAAGCACCTTGCCTGGTACGCTGAGCAGTGTGATACCGCGGTAATTGTTGCAGTCCTGACGGTCCCCTTTCCCTTTCCAGATAGGGACGACCAGCCCCCTTTTCCAGTCAGGAGGAATGGTACCTGATTGCCACACGGCAGTCAGGACAGCATGCAACCCGCGGATCATGGCCTCACCCCCAGCTTTGAGGAGCTCCGCACTGATATTACAAACACCAGCTGCCTTTCCACCCCTCAACTTTGCTACAGCCTCTCTGACTTCGTCAAGAGAGGGTGCGCTTTCGTCAATGGGAGGATCGGCATCCACTGCCTGTAACCCAGTGGTGTGAAGCTGCTCAGTTGGAGGGTCCACCGTGAACAACTGCCCATAGTACTCAGCCCAACGAGCCATCTGCCCATCCATGTCCGACACGAGGCGCCCATCTGCTGTTCGAATAGCACTCGCCCGAGAAGGAGACTTGGAACGGAGCTTCTTCAGGGCTCGGTAGGCGGGTCGGAGGTCATTAGCGTTCAAATGACCCTCGACATCCTCAGCGAGACTCCTGACATACCTCTCCTTGTCACTCCCCAGGAGGGTTCTAGTCCGGCGTGACAGAGCCCTGTGCTGGTCCCGGTTCCCAGCCAGCCTGGCAGCGCGACTCTCCTCGATTTTCTCCAGCGTCTCCGTCGAGACAAAACCACGCCTTGACCTCGGGCGCTCCCCAATACACTCCTTGGCAGCCTGTAGAGTTTCACGTTTGAAGGTATCCCACAGTTCTACAGGGTCGGCATACATTAATTATTGACAATTAATAAATGGACTCAGTCGTCAGGTGGTCAGTGCATAGTCAATAGGGATCTTTAACCCCTTGCATTCTATAACGCGTTACTCGTCATTCGAGAAGTGATGTCTGGAACACCTATGACGCGTAACGCGTCATTCAGCCCTACCGCGGCAGCAAAAATATTCGCCTAAAATCGATAAATAACCGCATCATTTTTGGGCAAATGTTCAGTAAGCTGATCTATTTTAAAATAAGGATTGCACTAGTATAAGCACTAGTTCACTGTCACAATGATTGAAAACTGTCTGCTGTGGTTATATTTTAGTAAATGTATTGCTCATTGTGACATAATCACACTGATTGAAAAAGTTTGTCTGCTCTACATTTATAGCACAATATAAACTTTATAAACTAAGTTAATAAGCCATGCATTTATTTTTACCCTTCTTGATGCTGCATTCTGAGTAAGGGGTACGTGACCAATATTGAAAGACCTCAAGGGGTACATAAGATTAAAAAGGTTAAGAATCCCTGCTCTAGGTGCTGTAGGTCAAAGGCCTAAAACGCAGGTATATGTAGTACTAGCCGAAAAGCCGCCCTCCGGGCGGACTTTTTAGCTAGCTCCTGCGGAAGGCTTTTGTTGGGCCTTCGGCCCAATAATTGTAACACTTGTATTTTAATGATAATGTATTTCACACAAGCATGAGTTTAATCTCACAGAATAATTTTTGGGTTATCACAAAATCTGACAAAATATTACTGCAAAGCAGCAGGATAGACAATGTTCTTGGTCTTTTTGTTGGGTGTGAGGATAAAGAGCTTGCTGCCATCTTCCACTTTTGAGCATCCAACATAGAGCTGACCATGGGAGAAGCAAGGTTGAAGTAATAGGACTGAAGTAAAAGAAACCGTCCGCCAGTCGTGCGTCCGTTTCGGTATCTTTCTTTTTTCATGCAAAATATCTCGCGTAAAAAAAAAATTCTCACAATTCTCGCTAATACTAAAAATTTAAAAAAATTAAAGTGATCGGATCATCCCCCAAAGTGGCCTTAAAACCTTCCCATGGTCGACCTGGTTCCAAAACTGTGCCATACATATGATGGGATTGCGCCGCTGGGGGCGGAACCTATAGCGGACACACACACAGACACACACACGCACACACACACTTTCGATTATATTATTATAGAAGATGTGCGACCATCCGTTCTAAGGAGGGGAGGAATAGTGAACCTGTTCGCCTCCCCTTGGCTGTCCCTTTACGCAAAGTCATTACATAGAGGTCTGCCAAAGTCCAACCTGAAATTCCTATTCAGGCGCAATAATGTCAGAATGAGTGTAGGCTAGAGAGTAGGCTAGAGTACCTCTATAAATGAGTAACGCCACCCATTGGTCCTATGTTAAAAGTTACTGGGCCCCATCATGCTGCCCGGCCTCTCCGTTCACTCTAGACCCGCGTTAGTTCTCAAGGCATGACACCGCAGTATATCATGTTATACATGTATAAATGATATACTGTTATCTTCGGAAATGTTTGCTATATAAGATTATCACATAAAACACGATAAAATACATCAACTAAATGCCATTATGAGACTGAAGAATGCATGAACTTAAAATGCATTTAAACTCGTCACCATTTAAAATTTTGCAAGACAGCTTACAACATGGAGCATTTCAAAAGAAGCGGCATTTTATTAGCTTTCTATATATAGATATATTTTGTTTTCTGATAAATAAATTAGCACCATGCATAAATTAGCGTTAACTAAATAAATAGCAACATCGATCGGGGTAAGCATGGCTTTTCGCTGCGCCGCTCACCCTATGCTCTCTCTCTCCTCTCCCCTCTCTCTCTCCTCTCTCTCTCTCTCTCTCTCTCTCTCGCTCTCTCTCTCTCTCTCTCTCTCTCTCTCTCTCTCTCTCTCTCTCATATATTATATATATTATATATATATATATAATTATATTATATATATATATATATATATATATATATATATATATATATATATATATATATATATATATATATATATATAATATATATATATATACTATATATATATATATATGTATATTATATATATATATATATATATATATATATATATATATATATATATATATATATATTATATATATATATATATATATATATATATATATATATATATATATATTAGGGGAGGCGGTAGCAGAGTGGTTTGCGTCTCCGACTGGCGTTCTCGGTGACCCGAGTTCGATCCCCGAAGAAACCCAAAGCCTTTCTGCACCGTCGAGTGGCCTAAGAACACCCACATGCCCTGCCCATCAACTCTACCTTCAATTACGAGTGCATCGGAGGACACAAGGGGGCTGCATGATCTCTAATCACAAGCGTCACTATAAGAATCCTGCCTGCGCCACCACGGGCAAGGACCAACCATCATCAGCCCTCAAGTGAACCTCCAGAGCCTACCATCCGAACCCTGGGTCACCACTGCCTACAGGTGCTATAGGCACAAATGTAAAAAAAAAATATATATATATATTTATATATATATATATTAATATATATATATATATAATATATATATATATATATGTATATACATTTGTATATATATATATATATACATATATATATATATATATATATATATATATATATATATATATATATATATATATATATATATATATATATATATATATATATATATATATTAGGGGGGTCCATGAAGAGGAGGTAAAATTTCAAAGTGCACTGGTCCTTTCTCCACACCTCTGCTTATTTTGTGTTGCATTCTTCTCCTTGTGTGCAAAATTTCATTGCGATATAATGATATTTAAAGGTCGACCCATCATCTAGCTTTCTATCATAGATTTAACCCGGAAAATATCACATACGCGAAGTTGAGCATT
Organism: Chionoecetes opilio; assembly: GCA_016584305.1. Taxonomy (NCBI): domain Eukaryota; kingdom Metazoa; phylum Arthropoda; class Malacostraca; order Decapoda; family Majidae; genus Chionoecetes; species Chionoecetes opilio. The sequence goes on along the minus strand of JACEEZ010021776.1, from coordinate 159,640 downwards.
TCCCGACATCACAGACCCAAATGGTGTTGATTTCTGAATTCTCCGGGGTTGTTTAACCCCATAGACCACATTTTATCAACTAAAAACTGATATACAGCTGTCTGAATGCTGAATTTCATTATTTGGTTTTCACAGTAAATTTTAGGGTTAGGCCATACGCTGGTTAGGGTACTTCTAGTAGAGATAAAGCAAAATGGTTCGCATTTTTTAACTCAGAAGGGTCGATTTACACATAGAAGTGGTTTCATCGAGACTGATTTATTAACAATTCACAAAATATTGCCAAAAAAAATCGTTTTTCTATAGGAAAATAGAGAAAATGAAATTTTCTGTCATATTTTGCAGGTTTTAGTAAATAAATGAAATATGAAAGCATTTCTATGTGTAATCGACCCTTCTGAGTTCATAAATGCAAACTATTGTTTTCTATCTCTATTAGAAGTACCCTAACCAGGGTATGGCCTACCCCTAATTTACGGTATGAAAACCTAATAATGAAAATCAGCATTCAGACAGCTGTATATCAGTTTTTAGTTGATAAAATGTGTCTATGGGGTTACCAATCCCGGAGAATTCAGAAATCAACACCATTTGGGCTTGTGATGTCGGGAAGTGCTCCAATTCGGGTATGTGATATTTTCCGGGTTAAATCCTATGATAGAAAGCGAGATGATGGGTCGACCTCTAAATTAAGTTTTATCGCCATGAAATTTCATAGGCTTGTAACCTATGGGTAATGGATAAAAAATAACCTTGTGGAGGAATAAAAGTAGAAAGGTATTTTTGGTGGACCACCCTAATATATATATATATATATATATTATATATATATATATATATAATATATATATATATATATATTATATATATATATATATATTCATATATATATATATAATATGTATATATATATATAGTATATATATAAATATATATATATAGTATATAATAATATATATATATATATATATATATATAATAGTATTATATATATATATATATATATATAATTTATATATATATATATATATAATATATATATAAAGTATATATATATATATATAATATATATATATATATCAATATATATAATATAATAAATATATATATATATAATATATATATGTATATATATATATATATATATATATATATATATATATATATATATATATAATATGTATATATATATATATATAAAATATATATATATTTATATATATATTATATATATAATATAATTATATATATATATATATATATATATGTTACGTATATATATATATATGTAATATATATGATATATATATATAATGTATATATATATATGTATATGTACTATCTATTAATTATATGCTTAATATATATATATAATATATATTATATATATATATATATAATAAAAAATACATAAATATATTATATATGATATATATAAATAATATTATACTATATAAATATATATATATATAATAACATATACATAACATATACATATGACTATCATAACTATATATAGTATATTATATATTCATATATACTATCTATATATATATCTATCATCTATATATATATATATTTATATATATATTTATATATATCTATCTATATATACTATATTATATATATATATATATATATATTATATATCTATCTATCTATATCTATATCTCTATATATATCTATATATATATATATATATAATATACGTATATATCATACATTTGCCTTATGAAGGTCATTATAATGCAATCTTTCCCATAATACATACATATCTTAAATTCTCAAACAGTGATGTCACTTCTTTTCTGCTTGCTTGCTTTTTATATGATGCAAAGGGATGTTTACAAATTTTGATATTCTTCTTTGCTACCAATTTACTGTGAATTTCTATTTGAAATGACATGGACTCCCAAGTTCATAAAAAATAACACTCATTTTATGTGTCAAAGTCTCAAAAACTCTGATCTTCCACAGTTTTTATTCCCATGAGTAAGCACTTCAGTGATAACGCCACTGGACCCTACATGTAATAGAACAATTATAACAATGAATCTAAAAGGTTTTTTATCCTTCGACAACGCGCAGTCATTTACACATTATGTGTCACTTCATTAACATTCAAGGGATTGTTTACTTAAACTTCTACCAAAATCTAGTTTTGAAATCTTCTTCATATAGTTTCGGTATAAGTGGGATATTTGTTATATATACTTTTTGCTCAAGGCATGTCGCCTCTATGGTATAGACCAAAGCCGTGCGAGAGAGAGGTCAACTAAGTTCCCAAGTGACGCCCCCTATCAGATTCACGAGGCGTGGCTTAGGGGCGAATCGTGACGTCACCATAGAAAACAAGGAAGGGGAAGGGGAGGACGGGTACATTTTATGGGGAACTCTCCCCACATCCATGGACACCAGTCCTCTTACCGGGTGAGGTCAAAAGTCTCTCTCTCTCTCTCTCTCTCTCCTCTCGTCTCCTCTCTCCTCTCCTCCTCTCTCTCTCTCCTCTCTCTCTCTCTCTCTCTCTCTCTCTCTCTCTCTCTCTCTCTCTCTCTCTCTTTTCACCTATTCCATCTCCAGAAATACGGAAAAGAGGGTTTCCTAATTAATTATGTTTTATACTGTGGTTTGGGAGAGAGAGAGAGAGAGAGAGAGAGGAAGGGAGGGAGAGAGAGGGAATGACACTTGACCTGACCTCAAGACCACAACCAGGCTGCGGGCCCCAACTTGCACACTTTTGTATCATGGCATATGTTAACATTTTTGTATATCGAAAGAGTATTATCTCTCTCTCTCTCTCTCTCTCTCTCTCTCTCTCTCTCTCTCTCTCTCTCTCTCTCTCTCTCTCTCTCTCTCTCTCTCTCTCTCTCTCTCTCTCTCTCTCTCTCTCTCTCTCTCTCTCTCTCTCTCTCTCTCTCTCTGTGTCTCTCTCTCTCTCTCTCTTCCTCTCTCTCTCGTCACCTATTCCATTTTCAGAGACATACAAAAAAAGTTGCACATTTTCTTTGTTAATTATGGTTTTTTATACTCTGGTTTGAGAGAGAGAGAGAGAGAGAGAGAGAGAGAGAGAGAGAGAGAGAGAGAGAGAGAGAGAGAGAGAGAGAGAGAGAGAGAGAGAGGAAGGAAGGGAAGGAAAGAGGGAGAGGGGGGAAGAAGAGAGAGAGGGAGCGATAAATAGATAACGGAGAGATGAACACAGTTGGACTCCTGGACACACACTGACCCCGATGCCACTCTCCTGACCCGAGGCCTACGAGAGACAAGGCCTGTTCAGTGGGAGTAATACGTCACAGCAGTAGTGCGCTCAGTTCAGGGTTCGCAGGGTGGATTTAACTCTCTCCCCTGTAAAATGTTGTGTGTTTCACGTTTTAAGTAATCGAAATTTTACTATTTGTTTTTGACAAATAACATAAGACAATAAGGAAGTTACAAGAGGCCGTGAGACCTACACGAGGTAGTTCCTGTTACTTAACACTACCTATATACACCTCTCTTCCCTATCCATGAATTTATCCAAACTCCTTCTAAAGATTCCAATAGACTCCGAACTGACCACCTTACGACTTAGTCCATTCCAATCATTCACCACCCTCTTTGTGAACCAGTTTTTCCAAATTTCCTTTTTAAATCTACGCTTTTCCAGCTTGAATCCGTTACTTCTCGTTCTACCCTGCTTACTAACCTTAAGAACTTTTCCTACATCGCCTATATTGTATCCCTTTATCCACTTAAAAACTGTGGTACGTGTCTCACGTTTTAAGTGTGATCATAATTTTTTATAATTATATAAAATTACATATAATGATATCTGATATGATTCACTCCTAAATTACATAAGACAAAAGCATAATTAAAAGAAAATAATGCTAAATAATATCAGACATGTAACGCGTACATAAATCCTCCTCTCTTCTAAAACACATACTTTGATGCTTTAATTCTGTTGTTGTAAAGTCTGGATACAATACAATAATTATACTAATGTTATCACAATGATTTAACCTGTTCTTACCATATATAGATAAATATTTATAGATGTTTATTTATATATAAATATATATATATATATATATATATATATATATATTATAGATATAGATATAGATATAGATATAGATATAGATATAGATAAGATATATTTTATATAAATATATATGAATATATATAAATATATATGAATATATATATATATATATATAATGATATATATATATATATATATATATATATATATATCTATAATTATATAAATATATATAATAAAAATATATAATATATATAATATATAAAAATATATAAATAAAAATATATAAAATATATATAAATATAATATATATATATATATATATATATATATATATATTTTATATATAATATAAAATATATAATATATAAATATATATAATACATAAATAAAATCTATATATATATATCTATCTATATATAATATATATATTATATATATGATATATATATTATTATAATATATATATTATATATCTTATATAATATATAATATATTATGAATATATATGAATAATATTATAATATATATATATAATATAAATATATATATATATATATATATATATATAATATATATTAATATATATATATATATATATATATATATTCATATATATTTATATATATATATATATATATTTATATATATATATATATATAAATATATAATATATGTATACATATATATATATATAAAAGTATATAATTATATATTTATATATATATTTATATATATAAATATTATATATATAAATGTATAGTCCGGGCGGACTTTTTGGCTAGCTCTGCGGAGGGCTTATATATTATATATATATATATATATATATATAATATATATATATATATATATATATATATATATCTATATATATATATATAATATATATATATTATATATATATATATATATATATATTATATATATATATATATATATTATATATATATATATATATATATATATATATATATATATTATAAGTAGAAAAAAGTATTTTGGTAACTCTCTCTCTCTCTCTCTCTCTCTCTCTCTCTCTCTCTCTCTCTCTTCTCTCTCTCTCTTCTCTCTCTCTCTCTCTCTCTCTCTCCTCTCTCTCATCTCTCCTCTCTCTCTCTCTCTCTCTTCTCTTCTCTCTCTCTCTCTCTCTCTTCTTTCACGGAGGGGGAGAGAGAGAGAGAAGAGAGAGAGAGAGAGAGAGAGAGAGAGAGAGAGAGAGAGAGAGAGAGAGAGCGGGGGCCAACGCGGCGATTTATTTAGTTAACGCTAATTTATGCATGGCTCTACTGTATGTATCAGAAAACGAAATCTATCAATGGAAAGCTAATAAAATTTTGCTTCTATTGATATCTGCCATCTTATAAGCTGTCCCACAAAGTGTTACATGACGACGTGTTTTAAGTGAATGTTAAGTTCATCATATTTCTTCAGTCTCATAATAACCTTTATTTAATGTGTTTTACTGTGTTTTATGTGATAATCTTATAGAACAAACATTTCCGAAGATAACAGTCTATCCTTTATACATGTATAACATGATATACTGCGGGGTCATGCCTTGAGAACTTCCCCGGGTCTAGAGTGAACGAAGAGGCCTTGGCGCCAAGATGGCGCCCAGTAGCGTTTAACATAGGGCCAATGAATGGCGTTACCCTCTTACATATGGATACTGTACCAAGGCTAAGGGAGGAAGGTTAACTCATTTCACTTTACCGCCTCCCTCCGGGGGGATGACAAATTCTGTGACGTATATATCGTATCGCCTCCCGACCGGGGTCAGCGGAGGCCTACGAAAGACAGGCCTGGACACACACACACACAGGGGGGTGAGAGTTGATGACGAGGACAACAGTAGGGCTTTATTTCTATCCTTACTGTATATAATCTCTCCTCCTCCTCCTCAGTTCTTCTCCTCCTCTCATTCTTCTTACTCCTCGTCTGCTTATTCTCCTCCTTTCTCTTCATTCCTTATTCTTCCTTCTTACCATAATTACTCATTTACTCATTATTCTCATCATAATATTCGTACCAGAAAGACGCCTAATCGGCGAAGGACGAGCGAGCCCGTTAGAAAACCCGCCGCACGTGCGCACATGCGGCGTCACCGGAGTTTGAACGTGCGACGTTGCTAGGTAGTGTGTCTCAAACCACACATTCATTATTTCAAACTAGTCGGTACAGCAGTTTTCAGCTATAGCAAGATAACGTTGTCTGACACCCTCACGCGACACGCGCCACGCGCCATGCTTACCCTCACGTGAGGACAAAAATGGTCAACCGCCAAATAGGATTGAATGGGGATATCAGTGGTGAAGACCGCTGTCAATCAGAAAGCGGTATTCAAAGATATAAGCTCCTGAAAAGCGTGATGGTCGGTCGGGTCGGCGCTTATCCCGAAAAATCCCGATCCAGTGAGGGACTCGCAAGTGCTTCGAGCTCGCTCGTAATTCACAGCTTTTCCATTCTCCCTCTCTTCCTCCTTCCTTCCTTCCTCTTTCTCTCCCATTCCCTCCTTCACTTCTTCCTTCCTTCCTCCCTTATCCCATCCTTCCTACATTAATCCCATCCTTTCCTTCCTTCCTTCTCTCCCATTCTCCCTCCATTCCTACCTTCTATCCCATCCCTCCTCCTCTCCCTCCCTCCTTCCTTCTCTCCCATTCTTCTCTCCTTCCTTCCTTCCCTCCTCCCATCTCTCCCTCCCGTATTATATATATATATATATATATATATATATATATATATATATTATAAAAAAATTTGTTTTTATTAAAAAATATTATAGATATATATATATATATATATATATATTATAGATATATATATATATATAATTATATATATATATATATATATTATATATATATATATATATATATTATATAATATATATATAATATATATATATATATATATATTATATATACATATATACTATTATATATATATCTATAGATATATATATATATATATAATTATATATAAGTAGAAAAAGTTTTTGGTTACTGTCAACGTTACTTCTCTCTCTCTCTCTCTCTCATATCTCTCGATCTCTCACTCGTATCTCTCATTTCATCATATACTCTATCTCTCTCACTATCTCTTTCTCTAATCCACGGAGAGAGAGAGAAGAGAGAGAGAGAGAGGAGAGGAGAGAGAGAGAGTAGAGAGAGAGAGAGAGAGAGAGAGGCCAACGCCGCAATTTATTAGTTAACGCTAATTTATGCATGGCTTCATACTGTATGTATCAGAAAAACGAAATCTATCAATGAAGCTAATAAAAGTTTGTTCTATTTATATCTCCCATCTTTATAAGCTGTCCCACAAAGGGTACATGACGAAGTGTTTTAAGTGACTGTAAGTTTATCATATTTCTTCAGTTCATATGACTTTATTAATGTGTTTTACTGTGTTTATGGTGATATTTATGAGAACAAACATTCCGCTTTTCCCCAAAGATACAGTCTATCCTTATACATTCTATAAAAGAATACTGCGGGGTTTTTTCCCCCCCCCCCACCCCCCCCCCCCCCCCGTGCTTGAGAGCTCCCGGGCTGGTGAACGAAGAGGCTCTGGCGGCAAGATGGCCGCCCACAAATGAGTGCGCTACTCTATATTACTTAGGGCCTATAAGCCTTGGTTATGATATAGGGCCAGTGCGCTAGCTACGAATTTGACGGCGTTCGAATTCGGGCCAGGGCCAAGTCGGCGGCCAAGCCTAGACAGCTGTCTTGTTCCCTTCGGGGTTTGATAAAGGGTACTGGGGAAACCTGGGGAAGGTAACTGGGTAGCCCGGAGTCACACTTCCCTGTGTCCCCAGAGTAACCACGGGTTTCTCACCCACCACCGCCCGAAGGCTAATGCGACGCAGATGAGCACGATGCCGTGCACGCGCAGCATAGGCGAATGCTCCCATTTTTAACCAATTTTTGCCAGTCCTTTTGAGATGGTAAAAAAAAAAGAGACATTAGAGTAATCGCCCCAAAAACAGGATCAAATTTAAAGGGACTAATCACACACACTGGTAAAGGATTTACATACATCCTAGGAATTCGTCTCCTTAACTCTTACCCGTGTGGAGTGATAGGTACCTGATCTTATTATACTACCCAATCTTTATTATGTAATGCGTCATCCACACCATCCACTTACCATGCAGGACATCTTTAAGACACTCGGTAGTGTTGACCGTCGGGCTCCATGATGATCCCTACAAAGGTTGAAGCCTCGACTAGTTACGTCCTGAGAAGAATAATTTGAATGATCTCTGACCGCAGAGGTGGGAAACATCTCTTTTTATGTCCTATAGCTTACGCACCGCCCTTATGTATTCATGTTTATAAGAAGCTACGCTATTGCAGATGGAAATATACACGAATGGTTATCAACGGCATCACTGCCAATCCACTTAATTTAGAAAATGAGAATATTGATTATTTCACAAATATCACGGCATGCACGCCAAATGTTTACCGGTATAGCCAGTCTATCCCCTTTAAAAAAATCCCCCCCATCTTAAATTTTAAAAAAGGGGGGGAAATAAATACCCCCGGGTTTTTTTGGGGCCCCATGGGCCTTGGGGGGGAAACCCCCCTGCCCCCCCCCGGGTTTTTTTTGGGGGGGGGGTTGGGCCCCGGAAAGGGAGGCTTTCTGGGGCGGCCAGAAAAATGGGGGGGGGGGGGCGGCCCCCAAAAAAGGTCAAATTAAAATAATCCCCCACCTTGGAAAAGGTTTTTAAAAATCCTAGTCCCCCCCTTTTCCCTTGGGGGCGTTAATTTCCAAAGGCCACCTTTAGAGCTTTTTGCCTCGGGTGTTATGGGTCCTGGACCCTAAAAGGTTGAAGCCCGTGTACCCTGGAAGAATAATTTAATAACCCCCGGCGGGTGGGGAAAAAAAATCCTTTTTTTTGCCAAGCTTAGCCCCGCCCTTTTTTCATTTTTGGCCGCTTTTGAGTGAAAAAAAAAGAATGGTTATCAAAACGGAAAATACGCAATCCACTTAATTTAAAAAATAAAATTTTGTTTTTCCTTAGGATCCCGAAATTTTCCCTAAGCCAATTTTTGGTTTTGGGGTTGTGTTGTGGGTTGGTTTGTTGGTTTGTTGGGTGTGTTTTGTTTTGGGGGGTGGTTTTTTTATTGTTTTGTGGGTTGTATTTTGTTTTTTGGTTGTTGTGGGTGTTGTTGGTTATGGTTGTTTTTTGTGGTTTGTTTTTGTTGGTGATGTTGGTTGTTTTGTGGGGTGTGTTGTGTTTTGTGGGTTTTGTGGTGGTTGTGTGGTTGTGTGTGTGGATTGTTGTTGTGTGTGTGTGTTGTTATGTGTGTGTGTGTGTGGGTGGTGGGTGGGTTTGGGTGTGGGGGTGGTTTTTGGGTGTGTGTGTTGTTTTGTGTGTTTGTGGTGTGTGTGTGTTGTGTGTTGTGTGTTTGTGTGTGTTGGGTGTTGTGTTGTGGGGGTTTGGTGGTTTGTGGTGGGTTTTTGGGGTATGTGTGTGTGGTGGTATTGTTGTGTTTTGTGTGTGGTGTGTGTGTGTTGTGTTTTGGTGGGTTGTGGTTAGTGGTGGGGGGTGGTTGTGGGTTGTATGTGTGTGTGTGTGTGGGGTGTGGGGGTTTGTGTTGTGTTTTGGGTGTGGGTTGTGTTGTGTGGTGTGTGGTGTTGTCTTGTGTGTGTGGGTTTGGTGTGTTGTGTGTGTGTGTGTGTGTGTGTGTGTGTGTTTGTGGTGTGTGTGGGGGTTGTTTGTGGGTGTGTGGTTGGGGGTGTGTGTGTGTTTGTGTGTGTTTGTGTGGGTGTGGTGTGTGTTGTTTTTTTTGGGGGGTTTTTTTGGTTGTGGGGTTGTGGTGTTATGTATTTGTGTGTGTGTGTGTGGTGGTGTGTGTGGGTGTTTGGGGTGTGGTGTGTGGTGGTGTGTGTTTTTGTTGTGTTGTGTGGTGTGTGTTGGTGTTGTGGGGGTGTGGTGTTGTTGTGTATGTTTGGGGTGTGTTTCTTTGGGGGGTTTTGTGGGGGGTTTGGTTGTGGTGTTTTGTGGGGTTGGACTGTAGGGGGTTTTTTGGTTTGTGGTTCGAAAACCCAAACCCGCTTTGTGGGTGTAAGGGGTTTTTTTTATTTACCGGGGGTTGGGTTGTGGTTGTGGGTGTTTGGGTTGTGGGGTTTGGTTTTGTGTTTGTGGGTGTGGTGGTTTTTTGTGGGGTTTGGGGTTTTTTTTTGGGGTTTGGGGTTTTTGTTGGGGGGTTTGGTTTTTGTGTGGGGATTGGGTTTCGAACCACCTCCAAGAAGGGCAGCCCAGACGATCAATTTGGTGTGGGTTTTGTTGTGTTGGTTGTTTGTGGGTGTGGGTTTTTTTTTTTTGGGGTTGGTGTGTGGTTGTTGGTGTTTGGGTTGTGTGTTTGGTTTTGTGGTTTGTTGGTGTGGTGGTTTGTGGGTTGGGGTTTTTGTTTGGGGGGAAAGCTGGGGGTGTTCGTGTGGGTGGTTTTTTGTGGGGTGTGGGTTGTGGGGTGGTTTGTTTTGGTGTGGGTGGTGTGTGTGTGTTTGTTTTTGTTTTTGGGGTGTTGTTTTGTGTGTTGTGTGTGTGTGTGGTTGTTTGTTTGTATGTTAGTGTAGTTGTGACCATGACTTTGCCTGGCGTAAATAGGGAAAGGGGTGTGGATCCGTATAATCACTTGCATGCCCGGGAATATGGTGAGTCTAGTCGGTAAAAGCTTTTGGGAAAACAGGCATTGGTAGCGATAGATAAGGAAATTTTTTGAGTAACTTACAGTCAGAAAACCTACCCACGAATAACCAACTTAGGTATAAAAAACTTTTTCGGAAAATTTAAAATGATTGATGTATCGAAGCAAGCGGAACCCTTTAGGCAGTGTTCAGCGAGTCTATCAGAAAAGTTGAATAGATTGCTTGAAAAAAAGGATGATTTGAATTTATTAATAACTATAGCAGTACCTGTGTGTGTCTGTCTGTCTTTTTTGGGTACCAAAACTTAATTAAATTTTTGATGAGAGTAGCTCAAAAAATCGAAAAAAACGAGGGGGTAAGGGGTTTTCCCCATGGATTGAGAAATTTTGAATGGGTTTTTTTAGGCTAAAAAACACTTTTGGTGTATAAGATTACAGGAAAAAACTCGCGGTAAAATATTGCCGATTCCACAAGCTCAGTAGACCATGGGTTCAACGTGGCGTGGTAGTGTGTGTGTTTGGAAAACACACGGAAAAACAAAGGTTGGAACACACGGAACGTGGTCTACCCCCAACACTTTGCCAGTGACCAAAGACGCAAAACACGATTTAGTTCCTCACAATTGTTGTTTTAAAAAATCTACTATCAAACATCAATACATGGGGCCGAAAGGGGCCCCCAAACATTGTGGAACTATAAACTGGAAAAGTGAAAATAGCAAAGACTGAATTTTATTGTACCTCTGATTTAAAAGTTTAAGCATTTCTATGCAAGTAATTATTTTATTTAACACGGGGTTCAGTGGTTTCGACCTAAACCTTAAAGCTTACTACCTTCTTCGATGACTCAAATTTCCAAATAAAATACAAAATGTAAACCCAAGTGAATTGGGGAGACAGTGGGCCCAGAGGTTAGCCCGGGGCAGTGATTCCAACCGGTTCCCCGCCGACCCTCACCCGGGGTTCCGCAAAAAAACCGTAAATAATTATTGCTATAAAAATGACATACTTAATTCATAATTATAATCACCAACAACACGCCAAACCTTTTTAGACACCAAAATCCTGTACGTGTCAGTCAGTACAATGTATATATAATGAAGAAATAAAAATGAAAAAATTTAAAAAAAATAGGTTTTGCCGGGCGGAACGCCCTTTTTTCTACTCCCAAAATTTGGGACACAGGGTTGGGTAGGAGGGTGACGAACCCCCTACGAGTACATAGTTCACGAACCCGCCCACCGTTCACACTCTTCCCCCGTCATTTTGAGCAGGGAATGAGTGAAACGTTGTGTTTAATTAAACTCACCGTTAAATTTGTTTTTATAGGGGTTTTAAGACTGAAGCATGTTTAAAAAATTTTAAAAGAAAGCATGCAGTGGAGAGGAGGACAGTGACAAGATCACAAATACCAAAGCTAGTAGAGTAAAGGGGAAAAAGGAAAAATGTTAAAAAAATCCCCTTTTCAAAGACATTACTGGCCATGCTTTACCTGATGGGAAGAAAAAGTCCACTCCTTTGTGCTTGTTTGGGGAAAAAACCCCCTAACAGCATGGCCCCCCAAATTAAAGGACTTAATATAAATTCAGCCCCGTCAAAAAAAACCGTGGGTTTTTTTCGAAGACTCGGATTCACAGCAGAAAAAAAGAAAAGTTTTGAAAAAAAGGAACCCATAAGGGCCCCGAAGCAAGCTATTTAGTGGGTGAGTAGTTGCAAGAAAAAGAAAAACCACTTTGCAGAAAACCTAATAATGCCTGCTTGCAAAATAAAATTTTAGAACAAAGTAGGGAAAAAGCTGAAAATGAAATTTGCAAGGTTTCCTGTTTTGAAATCAATTAGTAGGCTGTGGATGACCCGTCCAAAATATTTTGGGTTTTTTTTTGAAATACGCAAAAAACAAATTTTTCCCAAAAGACAACTGATATTTGGGAAAACTCAGCTGGGCATTTGTACGTTGAAAAGAGGGGAAATAAGGGGAATTTTTTTTTTTCGTAAAGAAAATGCCAGAAACTACCAAAAGGGCCCGACATTTTCAACATTTGCTTCTTACCCGGAATCTTTGGTTTGTCGGGAAAAGATGGTTGGAAACGCATGATGGGGCTCCTCAATGATTGGGCCCTGCAAGGTTTGTATCACGCGTGAAAGAAAAAAACCCCGAAATCATAAAAACCCCTCTGCTTTCTCCACGAGAAGTTCGGTTTTAAAAACATTGGAGACGATTTAAAAAAAAAAGTCTTTTATAATAATAAAATTAATAATCTGGAACTGGTAACCTTTTTTAAAGCAACGCCCTCTGAATCCCGCAATTGCAAGGTTTTGTGGAAAACAGCAAAAAGATCACGTCGCTTTTCCCCGCACACAGAGGTCGATGGCTTTCGAGAGGTAACGTTTTTACAAGGGTATTCGAGCTCGACAGGAATGTGTTTTCTTCAAAGAGAAAAATAAATCCAGTTCTGTGAAGTCTTGAATCTACAATGGCAAATGAAAATGCATATTAGCAGATATTTTTCAGCATTTAATAACTTGAACACCAGCATGCAGGGGCGAAGGAAAAAACTTGACTTCCCCGACAAAATTCTTTCATTAAAAATAAAATCGCTGTTTTTAAAAAACACCTTTCAAAAGGGGAAAAATCGAAAAGTTTCCACTCCCTACTTCAAATTCAAAATAGAGAAATGAAAAAAGCATCCCTATTAAAGTATTTGGGGTCCCCTGTCAAAAAACTTAAATAGCTCCCCCCTTTCATCAGAACGTTGACTGGTGAGAAACCCCCTTTACTGAGTCTCCCAATACAAAAACTTTCTTTGTCTACAAGAAGAGGAAGAAAATGAGTGAAATACAGTGCGATGCCTTGAAAATAGAATTTAATGAAGATCACTTACAAGTTTGGGTTTAGCAAAACAAGAGTACCCTGTCATCTCATAAAAAACGGATGTATTACTCCATTTTTTTAAATTCTTACCTCTTGAAAAAAGCTTTCACATGCCTACCGTATTAAAAAACAATCAAAATGTCTTCTTCTGTCGAGGAAGAACGCGGGGTGTCTGTCCAAAATTCGGAAGAATTTCACAATCGCAAAGGGGAAACAAGCCAAGGGCCCCCTGAAGGTAAGTCTAACATTATTGACTTATTGTGTGAACTCTCAGACATGTGATGAAATTTTAACTTCATTGAATTATATTGAAAAAAAAAAAATTTTTTAAAAAATTTTTTCATAATATATATATATATATATAAAAATCTATATATATTATATATTATATATATATAATATATAATAATAAAATATAAAATATATATATAATATATATATTAGTTACATATATAGGGTTCCCTTTAATATAAAAATTTTCGGGGTTTTCCCCCAAGGGTAAAGGTTGGGGGTCATGGACCGTTAGCGCTTGGAGGGTGGCTGACTGAGCTCGATGTTCCCGGTTCAAAACCGCAGGGGGCAGGATTAATGTCTTTTCGGCACTTTAACGCTTGACAAGAGCTGGAGGTGGCACAGGGCTCGAGTTTAAGTCCCCCCAAAGGGCAACTGTAAATCCTCGCGAAATGGCTGAAAAACCCCCATGCGCATTCCAATTTTTTCGCGCTCAAAAGGGGGGCGGAGGAAAACCAGGTCAAGCTGAGCCCAAATGAGGTTGACTCACGAAACGGACCCCCCCTTTATTAGACACAGGTGTCACTATAAAAATCCAGGCTGCGCCACCACGGGAGAGGGCCAACCATCACGACCCTATTCCGGGGGTTTCGAGAAAACGCGCGCCTCAAATGTTCCTCCGTGTGACCACATCATGCGCTTTGAGGCACGCCTACGTTTGGACGGGTGCAAGTCAATTGGTACTGAGAAGATTGGTAATGAAGTCAAATGATCTGCACGTCATTTCGGTCCCAAGTCATACGAGACTCAAGCCAATTGGGTACCAGGTCAATCCGGATACTGGTCAACCCGGACACAGGTCTATCCGGATACTGGTCAACCCGGACACAGGTCAATCCGGACACAGGTCAATCTGGATACTGGTCAACCCGGACACTGGTCAATCCGTAACATGATCAAAACGTAACGTGGTCAATCCGTTACCAAGCGATCCGGACACAAACTGCGTTTATCGATCTGAATATCGTCAGAGAGAGAGAGAGAGAGAGAGAGAGAGAGAGAGAGAGAGAGAGAGAGAGAGAGAGAGAGAGAGAACTAGAAGGAATGAGAAAATATGAGTGACAAAGAACGCGATGTAATACAAAAAAAGAGAATGGTAAGAGGGATAATATATATATATATATATATATAATATATATATATATATCATATATAGTTTTTTTTTTTTTTACATTTTGTTGCCTATAGCGCCTGTAGGCAGTGGTGACCCAGGGCTCGGATGGTAGGCTCTGGAGGCTCCCTTGAAGGCTGCTGTGATGGTTGGCCCTCGCCCGCGGTGGCGCAGGCAGGATTTTTATAGTTACGCCTCTGATTAGAGGCTCATGCCGCCCCCCTGTGTCCTCCGATGCACTCGCAATCGAAGGTAGAGTTAATGGACAGGCATGTGGTGTTCTAGTTGCAGTTACTGTCCCCTTGAGTAAGAGTATCGGTATGTGTGTGTATGGTGTGTGCAGTCCGAGCTTTCCCAAAAAATCGGTTTCCTTAAGCTTTAATCTCTTTTCGGGACGGTTACATCTGGAGATTTTATGTCCAGCGCGTGATCAGCCGTTTGGTGAACCACAGAGAAGTAGTGGGGAAGGGAAAAGGAAACAGGTGGAGGGAGAGAGAGAGGGAGATAGGGCGAGCGATATGTTAATCGCACCTGGGAGTGTATCCCTTCTCTAGTGGGTTGAGCCAAAGCTGTCTGTATGTAAAAGCCTGCGTCTGAGATTGATGACGTCACGGACGGAGTCTGTACGAAGCCACCGATATGATAAGTTTACCTACCTAATATATGTTTATCAGTATAAAAGATATACTGTTATCTTCGGAAATGTTTGTTCTATAAAATTATCAAGTAAAAAACCGTAAAACACACTAAAGAAATGCCATTATAAGACTCAAGAATTATGCATGAACTTAAACTCTTCGCTATTTGATATTTTGCTCAAAAACATTTTACATGGAGAATATCAATAGAAGCAAAATTTCATTAGCTTACCATTGATATTTTTTTTCTTCTGATAAATGAAATGGCAGCATGCATAAATTAGCATTAACTAACTAAAAAGATCATGAAATCGGGTAGTTTTTCCCGATTGATGATGTTATTTATTTAGTTAACGCTAATTTATGTATGGTTCTAATTCATTTATCAGAAACGAAATGTATCAATGGAAAGCTAATTAAATTCCGCTTCTATTGATATTCTCCATGTAAAAGGTTTTCGAGCAAAATATTAAATGGCGAAGAGTTTAAGTTCATGCATATTTCTTGAGAGTCTCATAATGGCATTTCTTTAGTGTGTTTTACGGTTTTTTATTGATAATATTATAGAACAAATATTTCTTGCGAGCTTTCAGCGAGTGAGGACGTACATACATCCTCACTCGATGAAAGCTCGGCGCCTATTGACTTGTGGAGCCGACTCTGATGATGACGTCACCGTCCATCTCGCCTCCCAGACGCAGGCTTTCTACATAGAGACGGCTTTGATTGAGCCGTCAAGGCGGCTGAAACACTACTTAGTGGATGAAAAATAGAAAAAAAGATCGAACCATTGGAATCGATTACACTTCATTTTATGGGACAACTGTACGTAAGAGAGTTGGTGCCACCCTAATAACAGATACACAAAGATAAAGAAAAAATTGGGAATATGAAAGAAGCCATATTATCAGAACAGACAAAGAGAAATGATAACAACATTGAGGTTAGAAAACAGGTCGTGGGTGAACACAACACAGGCAGAGCCTGACAACAGTGCTGGTGAGATGAGATAAGATTTTTATCCTATCTAGACACTTTGCAAGTACCAACTACAAGGTTATTGACTATACAAAGCGCCGCCACGTCAGCACGAACTAGGCGGACTCGAACCGCTGACCGAATGTACAGGGACGCGGCACATTGCGAACTCACGTCTCTGCCAACCTTGCCACCCTGACGGGCTGGTGAGATGAGAGGCAAGGTGGTGGCAGCGGAGGATGATCGAGGAGGGAAGAGGGAAGGGGAGAGGAGAGAGAGAGAGAGAGGAGAGAGAGAGAGAGAGGAGAGAGGAGTGAAGGAGAGAGAGAGAGAGAGAGAGAGAGAGAGAGAGAGTAGAGAGAGAGAGAGAGAGATAAAATAGCAGCAGTCTCCCCTCCCACGAGCGTACACACACACTCGCACACACAAATACACACACGCGCACGCAAGCACGCACACACACACACACACCTACACACGCACAAGAACGCACGCACAAACACACATACACGCACAAAAACGCAGAACACACACACACACACACAAACACACACGCGCACACGAACGCACGCACGCACACATACATACACACACACGTACACGCATGCACGCACCACGCACGTACACACACACGCAAAAATAGACACGCACACGAATGCACGCACGCACACGCACACATGCACACTCAAATACACACACACAGTGACACACACTCCTAAAAAAATAATGCACACGCACGCACGCACGCACACACACACATAAACATACAAACACACACACACACAAACACACGCACACACACACACACACACACACACACACACACACACACACACACACACACACACACACAAGTATTCTGCAGTGTAGCGGTTAGCACGCTCGGCTCACAACCGAGAAGTCCCGGGTTCAATCCCCGTGCGAAGCGAAGACAAACGGGCGGTCTTCATAAAACCCAAGCCCCTGTCCACCCAGCAGTGAATTGGTACCAGGTGTTAGCCGGGGGTTTGTGACCGCCTCCCGGGGGGTTGGCTTCCCCCAACATAAGAATGAATGAAAAATGTTGATTATGGAGGCGGGGCCATACGAGCGTAGCTCAGGCCCTGTAAAACTCCTAGGTGAATACAACTAGGTGAATACACGCTCACACACACAGGTACGCACACACACAAATACGCACACAATCATACGCTCGCACACATGCACACCCAATGTCACATATACACACACAAATATACACACGCACGCCTGCGCGCACGCTATATATATCACATGAAAGTTACAAAATTATGTTAGGGACAAAACTTTAGTTTATTTTTTTCCTTTCCATCCTTTCTCTATCGCTCTGTATTTGAATAGCTCTCTCTCTCTCTCTCTCTCTCTCTCTCTCTCTCTCTCTCTCTCTCTCTCTCTCTCTGACGATACTCAGATCGATAAACGCGGTTTGTGTCCGGATCGCTTGGTTACGGATTGACCACGTTACGTGTTGACCATGTTACGGATTGACCAGTGTCCGGGTTGACCAGTATCCGGATTGACCTGGTACCCAATTGGCTTGAGTCTCATATGACTTGGGACCGAAATGTCTTGGAGATCATTTGACTTCATTACCAATCGCCTCAGTACCAATTGACTTGCACCCGGCCAGACGTAGGCGTGCCTCAAAGCGCATGATGCAGTCACAATGAGGAACATTTGAAAAAGTTTACTTTTCAGAGTAATTTCCCCCTACCAAATAGGTTTATCAACATAAATGATATGCTGTTATCCTCGTAAATGTTTGTTATATAAGATTACTAGCAGAAAGGGTGCCCTCCGGACACCTTTCTCCTAGCTCCTGCGGAGGGCTGTGGACCTGCGGTGGGCTCACAGTTTGTTTCAGTTTTGAGCCGAAATTAGTGAAGGAAGCGAAAAAAGCAGTGTCAAGTCTGATAAATAAAATAATTTGATTTACTAAAATTAATAATAGTATCCCCATAAAATGTTCATTCTCTTTAGTATGAATTTTTGAGAAAATGTTCCAGCAGAGACTATAGCAGCTACAGCCATTTTTAGGTTGTTTTTGCTGGCCACGCCCACCAGGGTCGGCCACTCCCATCGAAACATAGCCTATGTTCTCCGCTGGGTCTGAGGACTCCAAATATGTGCGGCATT
>JACEEZ010021776.1:78413-135913 GCA_016584305.1 Chionoecetes opilio | reverse complement strand
TCCTTTTTGCTGGAATTTGCCCCACACCCAACCTGTTCCTAAGAGGGTGCCCGTTCTAATCCTTAAAAATCCCGTCCTATAGTTTTGACTTCCCCTTCTAAATTTTTAAAATTATACTTAAAGAAGTTTTCTTAAAAACTATCTCCCAAATCTTCTATCTGCTAGTAGGGTTTTCCGTAAAGGGCGATTACTGGCGATTTTTTAATTTTCCCTAGCTGAATTTGGTATCCCCCTTTGGGGGGTTTCGGGAAATTTTTGCTGTTGCCCTTTAAAAAAAGCTTTGATAGAGTCTGGCACAATCTTTAATTTCCAAACTACCCCCATTCGGTTTTTATCCCTTTTCTCTGTACCTTCATTTAAATTCCTTTAAACGTTCTATTGAGTCTGTGCGGGCATTTTCTTCTCCTAATTTATCAATAGTGGTGTTCCCAGGGTTCTGTCCCACCCCACCTCTTTTATTATCATTAATGATCTTCTAATCTAACTCAAACCCTGTCCCTCCACGCTGGATTCTACCGCTTTTTCAAACCCGTCGTTTATTAGACGCCAACTCAACGAACTAAATGATTACGGAAAGATCCACGAGCGCCTAACTTCTGATCTTTCTATTATTTTTGATTGGGGCAAAGAAAAAAGGGTTTTTTCAGTGCCTCAAAAAACCCCAATTTCTTCAACTATCATTAAAAAAACCTACCAGATAACACCCTCTTCTTTAATGACACTACTGTCTCCCTTTTTCTACATGAACATTCTAGGATATCCTTTTCTAAAAATGAAGGGAAACTTACCTTCCTCTTTTTAAAAAAGCTTCTAAGAAGTTAGGGGCTGTGGCGTCTGCGTCCCTTTTTTTCTCCCCTCCCAATTGTTGCTCCTACGGGGGCCTTTCCGCCCATGTAGGAGTTGTCTCAATGTTTGGGGGGGATCCACTCCTACAGCTCTCCTAAACAGGGTTGAGTCAAAGCTTTCGTCTCATCAAATCCCCTCCTCTGATAACTGTCTTCAAACTTTAAAAACACCCCCGCAATGTTGCTTTCTTGCGCTTTCTACCGTTTTTTTCATTCATGCTCCTTGAATTGCACCTGCATGCCTCCCCCCCTCCCGGGGCCTGTGCAAAAGACTTTCACTCCCCCATCCCTATTCTGCCTTTGTAGGGTCTTCCCTACAAACCATTGGGGGGGAGTTTGTACGGTCTCCTCTAAAAACATGCTCCACGAGAAACGGGGGTTGCAGCCCAAATATTGTAACTTTTTTTTTAATTATTTTTCTTGTTCATTTTAAAATTGTTACCCCCTTTTATTTTTGTTTTTTTGTAACAAAAATTTTAATAATATGTAACCGCTATCTTAACCACACCCCTTACTGAGCCGCACTGCATTAGGCGTTGACCAAAACCCAAATATAATATTTATTTTTTAAAATCTTTTTTTTATATTTGTTTTTTTGGGTGTTTAAAAAGGTAACCTTCCATGGAATCTGTTTTTCTCTCTCCATTTGACCAATTAGCTATAAACACCCAAGCACAACAATTGGTGCCCCCCGGATGACTCGAGGTCCCAAAACAATTGGTGACCTCGGAGTGTAGCTATGGTTTAGGTGGTTTCTAACCTGTGCTATATAAAGAGCACAATTTCCTAGTATAAGGGACCGGGTTTTAGACTCATTCCCCAAAACACCCCAAGGCAAAAAACTTAGCCCCATTATGGGTTCGTTTTCGTGGTTTTGGGTCGGGAGAAACTACCTATTATGGTAGCTCCACCTTAAAAGGGTTTTCCCCCTCCCCCCCTGGCACCTTCTTGCCCCCCTCTGTGCCTTTTTGAGTCATGGGGCCGGG
Source organism: Chionoecetes opilio (assembly GCA_016584305.1). Taxonomy (NCBI): domain Eukaryota; kingdom Metazoa; phylum Arthropoda; class Malacostraca; order Decapoda; family Majidae; genus Chionoecetes; species Chionoecetes opilio. Next base: position 134,082 of record JACEEZ010021776.1, on the reverse strand, counting down.
CCCTTAGCGCGTTCTGCGGGCCCCCGCCCATCGACCCCTTACTGCCTTCAGGGGCCTGAGCGCACTCCGTGGGGCCTCTGAAACCTTGACGCCTCCCTGCGTCCTCAGCACGGCCTCATGCGATTCGGCCCCCCCCTGCCCCCCAGCGCGGTTTTCCCGCGTCCTCAGTCAAAACCCACCCCTCACCCCCGGGGTTTTAGAGTGACTCACCCCGGTCGCCACTCCCCCCCTGGGATTATCATCCCCCTGTGGATTACTCATCGCCCTGGGATTATTCTCGCCCTGTGGTTTACTCTACTTTTCCCGTGGGTTAATAGTGCTCCCCCCTGTTTTTCAGTGCGTGACTCCCCGGCGTACATTCATCCCAAACATTACTCGTGCATCACAGTTTTTACATTACAGTCCCTTCCCGGACCTCGTCCCTTAGTGTCCACCAAGGTGCCCTTCATGGGACGCGTTTAACACCATGTCACTTGCTTTAACTGGGGTTTCGTTCCCTGAGCCACGGGGCCCCCGGCCCGTTCCGCCAGCGCCTTCGCCCCCGGGTTCAACACCATCGATTCACCATGCCTGACAACGCGACCCGCCACGCAGCAGCAAAAATCAAACATTGGGGGGATACCCGGGGGCGCGTGCCTCGCCCACCCTACGCGCCACTCCCGGGGTACCACTCGCGAGTTCCCCTGCAGGCTCCTTTCCATACCCGCGCTCTCGACAAGAAAAATCACTTTCCCCAGCCACGAGCTTGTGGGCGCCCCCCCGGCCTCCTCCACGCCGGGTTTTCTTTCAGATACAACCCCATGGAAGGATCGGTTTCGGGGAGCGTGCCAATCCCATATAGCCGAATTTGGGGCTGCGGACTATGCGGGAATAGGCCCCGATTTAAATTCACGGTGCAATCCTGATTTACACGTAATCATCCCGCGATACCCCCCCTTTCTGGAAGACACTTTTTTACCAAAGGCATTGATTCGTCTCTTTAAGCCTATTTTGTGTCCTGTCTCACAACCATAGAGTAAGACAGGATCACAAGCGATTGAAGATCCGGGTCTTTGTCCTCCTGCACGTACCGACAATGCCAAATATCCCGCTGAGCGGTCCATAACCGTGGGCTATGCCAATCCGTCGTAAGACTTCTTTACGTGACCCCCGTCATTATGGACTGCGCTACCAAAGGGAGTAAAACTTTCCAAGATCTCAATGTCCTCGCCCCACCATGAACAGCTGTAGCTTCATCTAGTAAATCTCCAAATACCTGGACCTGGTCTTGAGCCCGGAGACCTCAAATCCAAAGGCTTTTCCCCCTGTGCAGCGCCCGGAACCATCACCAGGGGCCTCCAGCACCAGCAAAAATTACTGCATCACGGCAAAAACAAGATCAGTGATCAGATCAGGCTCACTGCGCAGCAGTGACATGAAATCGCCACCCGTCACCCCCCCCCGTGACTTGCCATTCGTCACACCACCCCCCCGGACGGGCCCCCTCGTCCAAAACCACCACCCGTGACTGCCACCTCTCACACCCCACCCCTGACGCCACCCGTGACTGCCACCCCGTCACACCCCCCCCTGACCGCCAAACCCCCCAGCGTGCTCCCCCCTTCAGACAAACGCTCCAACAAAGGTTCCTATTGATACCCGGGGCCGATGTCAGCATTATTTCCCCGCGACCCGCCAATCTACGAACCCTACCTCCCAAATTTCATCTTTCGCCCTAAGGGGGCCAAATACCTGTTACAACGGCGCACCTTGAACTAAACCCCTACCTCCCACGTTCCCTTTGAATGGAGGGAAGTTTTTACAAAAATCCCCGGACAGACTTCCCGAGGGGACTTAACCCCTTGGTGGGCTCAAGGGGCAAAGTTGGTTTACCCCTCACCTCCTTCCTCCACAGCACGACCAGCGCCAGGACACAGCAGGCACCTCTCTTCATCCAAAAGGGCCACCAGTTCGCTGACCCGTTAAATCCTTCCCCTCGTGACTCAGCCTTTCTCAGCCGCTTGCCCCTCAAACACACGCCGCATCACATCGAGACCACAGGACCACCACTACACCCAAGGCCCCTGCTTAGTCCCAAAAGCTACCGTAAGCCCAAAGGGCCCAGTTCAGTCCTGATGCGCCAAGGGATTTTGGGGGCCCCGCACAGCAACTGGTCATCAGCCCCCCCACGTCGTCCCAAGAAAATGGCAACAGAAAACACAGCCCGCTCTACCCCAAGATCTCGTTCCTTCCCCCCCCTTTTTGGGTTTCCCCCTAGGGGGGATATTGTACGGTCTCCCCTACAAACCACGCTCCCCAGAGAAAAAATGTGGTTGACCCAACCCTTTTAACTTTTATTTAATTTTGTTTCATTTTTTATATATAATTTATACCTCTTTTCTTTGTTTTCTTTTTTAACAAAATTTGATAATATGTAACTCGCTATCTTAAAAACCCCACCCCTTACTCAGCGCGCATGCATTAGCCGTTTTACCCAAAACAAATAAATTTATTGTTTTTAAACTTTTTTTTATATATATATATTAGTTTTAATTTTGTGATTAAAAGCAACCTTCCTGGAATTGATTTCTTCTCCAGTTGCCCCAAAAAGCTATTAAACACCCAAACACAAAAACATTTCCAATGCAAGAGTTAATCGTATCTTTTTCTTTCATCCCCTTTTAGGGGAAACTCTGGAACTCTCTTCGTTTCTATTTTTCCATTTCCCATGATAAATTTTTTAAAAGAAGAGTAAAAAGACACCTCCCAACTAAAATTTGGCCTACCCCTTTTTTTTTATTTTATTCTCTTACTGTTTTTTTTATAGGGGGCTGGGCAACTAAGGGGGTTTTTGTTACCTTTTTTTTTGCCCTTGGCCAGTTCCCTGTGATGCAAAAAAAAAAAATGTAAAAAAAAAATAAAAAAATAAAAAAAATTATATAATTATATATAAATTCAATATTATATATTTTAACATATAATATATATAATAATTTTATATATTATTATATATATAAAATAAAATATATTAAATAAAATTTTAAAATATTAAAAAATATATATTATAAAATCTAATATATATATAATATATAAAATATATATATATAAAATATATAATATATATATTTAAATTAAAATATATATATATATATAATATATATAAAATTATATATATATATATATATATTAAATATATATATATATATAATATATTTAACATATAATATATTTTATTTAAAAAATATATATAGTATAAAAATATATATATATAATATATAAAATATATTATATATTATAATAATTTTCTATATATAAAATTTTCCTTTTTTAATTTTATAATTTTTTTTATTAAATAATTTAAAATTTTATTATTATTTTCTTTTGCCCCAATTTTTATATAAAAATTATTTTATATTCCTTTAGAATATATATTAATATATATATTTTATAATAAAATCTATTTTCTTTTTATATTTATGGTATATAAATTTTTTTTTATTTGGTTTAAATTTTATTAAATATTTAAAAAATTTTTTATTATTTTAATTTAAATTTTAAATATAAATATTTTTATTTCCCCCAATATAATATATAAAATTAATATAATTATAATATAATATATATTTTATATAAATATATATATATATATATATTTTATATTATATATATATAAAATTTTATATATTTTATAATAAAATATATATTTATATATATATTTATTATTTTAAAATTTATATATATAAAAAATTTTTTTTCTAATTTATTAATTTTTTTTTAAATAATTCTAAAATTTATTATTATTTTATTAACAATTTGACTATAAAATTTTTATTTTATTTTTAAAAATTAAATATCCCATTTAAGTTTTTTATATCCCCAATATATTAAATATATTTAATTTTATAATTTGGTTATGGGATAATCAATTAATTTATTTAAAAGTTTTATATTTTTAAATAAAATTTTTTGGTCCCCCGAAGGGAAAAAATTTCTTTTTCCCCCCAATTTTGGGGCCCCCCCATGCCAATTTTCTTTAGGGGGTAAAATGGAAATTCAAAAACCCCCGATTTTTAACCAGGAATTTTTTTTGGGGGTTGTTTTTGGGGGCCAATTTTTTTAATTTGGGGGCAAAATTCCACTTTTATATTTGCCCCCACGGGGTGTTAAATATCCTGTTCCCCCTGTTTAAAATTGGGGTCACGGAAAACCCTTTGTTCCCCCAATCCCCTAGCGGGGAAGGCCTCTTTCAAACCATTGGTTCTGGGGCCCCTTAAAGGTCACGGGCCCTTGGTTGGCCGGGGCCTGCCGACCTTTCTTAGACCGGGGGGGGCGGGGCCCTGTCCCCCGGTGGTGGGCCCCCGAGGAAAATTAAAACCCCCTCGGGTTTTGCTGGACCCAAAAATTCTTTGCCACAGCCTCTTTCCCCTGTTCACGACCTTTTTGGGCTTGGTGGGTTTGGAAAAGGGGGGAAACCCACCTTGCCAATTTGGGACCCTTCCACGGGACGGAAAGGGGGAAAAGCCCCGTTCACGCCGGGCCCAGCTGGAAGGGCCGCTGGTGGCGAAAATTTTTACCGGGTTATCGGTTTAACCGGGGAAATTTTCCCGCCGGCCCTCCTCAAAATCTGGGTTTTTACGTTCCCAACCGCGGGCCTCAGACTGCCACCGGAAAAGGGGAACCTTCAGTGTTCGAAAAGGCCCGCCCGACGGTAAAGGTAAGGGGAACCTCTTTGGTTAAAAACCCTTTAACTAAAAAGGCTTGGGGTGTTTTTGGGGCCCGGGTCCCCCTTAGTTTGGGTGACCCTTTGCGTAGATATTTTAAAGGGGTACCATGCACCGGGAAATTTTATAGAAGGGTCCCCCTTTTTTGCCGGGCTTCCTATTTCCGGGTCCCGGGTAAAAGGCCCAAAAGGGCCTTTGGGTCCTCGGAGGGGGCCCCCTTGCCCCCCTTGATCCCGGGGGCAGCCCTGGGCGGGAAACCCCCGGGGGCCTTTCCCCCTGGAACCAAACCCTTAGGGACCCGGGTTTGGGCCCCGGTTAACAAAAAATTATTCTTTTTTTAAACCGGCCTCCCCTTTCCTTAAAAATTTCTGCCGTTTACTCTTTCCCCTTTTTGTTTTGGAAAATTTCAATGCAAATTCCCCTTTTTAACCCATTTTTTCAATAAAAAAAAGGGCCCTTTTGGGGTGTTTAAAGGGGGTAAAAAAAAATTTTGGGGAAACAACCAAAACCTTTTAAAATTTTTTCAAAAAAAAAACACCCCCCAAAATTTGGGGGGAAAAACCAATTTTCCCCCCTTTTTTGGCCAAAGGGTACCTTTAAAATAGTATTTAAAACTCTATTTAAAAATAAAAAATTAAAATTTAAAACTTTTTTTTTTAAAAAATTTAAAAATTCCCTTCCAAATTTTTTTATTAACAATGTTTATAATTTATTTTCCCCCAAAATTTTCCAAACCCCTTTTTTTTATTAAAATATATTTTTCCCCCTTTAAAATTTTTAAAAAAATTTTTTTTAATTTTCTTTTAAATATTCCTATTTAAATGGAATTTAAAAATTTTATTAATATTTTTAATTTAAAATTTTATTTTAAATTTAATTTAAACTATTTTTTTTAATATAAATATAAATTAATTTTTTAATAAAAAATTTTAAAAAAAATTTAAAAAAAAACCCCCCTTAAAATTTATTCTAATAAAAAAAAAAAAAAAATTAAATAATTATATTTAATTTTCTTTTTAAAAAAATTATATAATAATTAAAATTATATATATATATAAAATATATATTATATATATATTATATATTTTTATAAAAATATATATATTTTAAAAATTTTTATATAAATATTAATATATAAATAAATAATTATAATTATTTTTTATAAAATATTTTTATATTTTTTATATATAATATATATACAAAATTTTTTAATATATATATAAAATTAAAATATATATATAATATTATATATATAATATAAAAATTATTATATATATATATAAAAAAATATATATATAAAAATATATTTTTAATATATATAAAAATTAATTTTATATATAAAATTAATATATAAAAATTATATAAAAATATAAAAATTTATATATAATTTATTTTTTTGAGGGGAGGGGGTTAGGGGGAGCGGGGCGGGGGGTTTCTAATGGGGGGGGGGTTTGGCGGGACGGTAACCCAAAATACTGGTAATGTAAAGTGTCTTTGAGCCCCATTTTTTTCATTATATAGTAAAGAGAGAGAGAGAGAGAGAGAGGGGAGAGAGAGAGAGGGGAGAGAGAGAAAAAGAGAAAAGGGGAGAGAGAGGGGAGGGGGGGGAAGAGAGGGGAGGGGGAGAGAAGAGGGGAAGAAGAGAAAATTGTTTATTAAAAAAATTTGGGCTGTCCTCCATAAGTATTTGGGAAAGGAAAAGGATAAAAGGGTTTGGAAATGTTTTCATTTTTCCTAATTTTTAAATCTTGTAAATTTTGATGATCATGCTTTGTTTTTTTAAACTCTCTTTGGTTTTATACCAACCATGCTAGTCACTTTTTTTAAAAAAAACCATGTAACTACGGACAAATTAAGAAACGTGTTTTTAGGAAAAATATCAACAAAAAGATAAACATTTTCGATCAATTGGAAAATTTTGTAAATCCCCGCTAAGTGACTTTTCCAAACACGCCCATAAAAAGCTTAAAAATTGGGTTCACAAATTTAAAGCACATTTTTATCGGGCGATAGGAAGCGTTTAACGACTTGGTAAAAATGTTTTTTGGGGCTGAGTTTCATTGGAAGTCTTATCTGACAGTTTTAATACAAAATCAAACCCCAAAAAACACATTTTTTAAATTTTAAATATATTTTGGGAAAAAGTTTCTTACAAATTTTTTTATGTAATAAATTTTTTTTTCGGGTCGATTTTTCGGTTTATACTATTTTGAAATTTATCATATTTTAAAATTTTTTTGCTTATCACTATATCATTATACTTTTTTTTTTCATTTAATTTTTTTAATATAAGGGTCATTGTAAAAAATTACGTCCTATAAATAATCCCTATTTCGATTTTATATACTTGATTTTTTGTATTGGTCAAAAATTATATATTTTTTTTTTTTCCATTATTTTATATATATTTTTTTCATTCCCCCCCCCCGTTTCCCTTTTATCTGAAATATATATGTGGTTTAAATAAAAGTTTGAAAATTTATGTCATTTTTTTTTTTAATTTAGATAGTTTTCATGAAGAAAATAATTTTCCCCACATATACAGTGGCGGGTGGGTCAAGGGAAATTGCTGGGGTGAACGATGGGGTGGAATGGAAAATAAAGAAAATGATTGGTACAAAAAGGGGGAAATTTAAAGGGAAAGAAAAAAACTTGTATGGAGGAAAACAAATGGAAAAATATATAAATTAATGTTGGGGTGTGTGTGTGGGGTGTGTTTTCGTCTGTTGTCGTTTTTCCCTGCCCTGCCCTGTCTGTCTGTAAAGATTTTTTCGCCCCCTGGGGCCCGGAACCCCATAAAATATGTCACAGTTTTGGGAAAGGGGGTTTAAACCCGGGGGGAAGGTTTTTAAGCTGCCTTATAGGATGATCCGATTTTTTTTTTCTTCTTTTTTTTTAGCAGCCTTTTTAGCAAATGTGAAGAAAAAAAAGTGGTTTTCGAGAATTGAGGGAAAACCCTTTAGTAGGGTATGGGGAAAAGGTTTAGTGAAGGGTTTGGGGGAGGGTTAAAAGGGTGTGGGGTGATGGGTTTAGTTTAAAAAGGGTGGGGGGTTTAAGGGGGATGGGTTTAGGGGGTAGGTGGGGGGGTTTATGGGGGAATGGGTGAGGAATGGGTGTGTGGGGATGGGTGATGAATGGGTGTGTGGTGATGGGGAATGGGTGAGGGGTGGGTGGGGGGGAAAACATACATTTCCCGGGGAAATTAGAAAGGGGGTATCTTGGGGATTGTGTTTTGGTGGGGCCCAGGTGGTGGGGGAATGGGTCTATCTGGAAAGTCGTGTTTTGGGGGGCCTTTTGGGCCCCCAAACAAGGTGGTGGGGGCCCAAAGGGGCCCCCCAATAGCCCTCCCCAGGGGCTAGCCAAAAAATCCGGGCCCCGGGGGGCGGCTTTTTTCTTTCAGGAAAGCTTTGAAGGGGCCATGAGTGAATTGGGGTTGCGTTAATACTTCATTTTTACATCCCTGATTTCCCCGGGGAAAATTTGAAGGGCTTAAACTGTAGGGGTTGGGGAAATCGGGGGAGTGGTGGCCGAAGGCCCCCCAAAAGCCCTCCGCCGGAGCTAGCCAAAAAGGGCCCCGGAGGGCGGCTTTTCGGCTAGTAAATATATATATATATATTTTAAAAAATTTTAAAAAAGTATATATTTAAAATAAAATATAAGGGCAAAATCTACGAAACTATATAAACAATTAATTTTTTTAAAAATAAAAATATTATAGAATAAATAATAATTTTTAAAAATAATAATAACAAAAACTATCATTACAAAATCTAAATATAATAAAATATAGAAAATAGAAATATTATATATAAAAATAGAAATAAACAAATCATCTTTTAAAACTAAAATAAATATATAATTTTTTAAAAATATAATAAAAATAAAAAAAATTTTCCACTATCTAACATATAAAAAATATAAAAATAAATATATAAATTAAATAATAATAAAAAAACAGTAAACAACCCAAAAATAGAGAAAAGGGAAAATAAAAATAATATAAAAATAAAATAAAAATAAAAAAAAAAATATAATTTTAAAATAATATAAAAAATTTTATATAAATAAGAAAATATATATAATAAAATTTGTTAATTAATTAGACAAAATTATTAAATATAATAAAAATTCAAATATAATTTATAATATAATAATATATTTTTCTAATCTAAAATCTATATTATATCATCTATATTTTTTAAATATAATTTTAAAAAACATACTCTCTCCTCTCTCTCTCTCTCCTCTCCCTCCCCTTTTTCCCTCCTCTTCCTCTCCCGCGCCTTTTCCCCCTCCAAATATATTAGATAAAATAATATATTATAATATAATATTTTAAACAAAATATTCTATCTATCTATCTTATCTATCTTTATCAACTAAATATATTTTAAAAATAAATTTTATATATAAACTAGGTTAATAGTAAAAATAAAATAAATTAGGGAAATAAATCTTTTAAAAGTATATAAAGATTATATATATATTTATTATAAAAAAAAAAAAAATATAAATTAGAATATATTAATTATATAATTATCTAAAAGTAAGTTTAAAAAATTTTATATTTAAAATATATATATTTTTTATAATTTTATTTAAACTAAAAAATGGGGTTCTTATTATTATATATATATAAAAAAAAGAAAAAACTACTATCTATCTTTAATTTATTATAATTTTTTATAATATATATATATTAAATAATTTTTTAAAAAGATATAAAATAAAAAATTTTTTCAAATTATATAGTTTTATAGTATAAATATATACCAAAAATTTTATTGGTTTTTATTATCTATATAAAATTATATATAAATTTTAAAATATATATATATTAAAATAAAAATTTTTTAAAAACTATATATATAAAATAAAAATATAAAATAAAATATATTATTATATATAGATATATAAAAAAAATATATAAATTAAAATATATAATTTTAAAATTATTGATATTTTTATTTTTATAATTATTCTTTTTCTACTATATAAAATATATTATATAGTTTTGTTATTATTGAAATAAAAATTTTATTAATATATATATAAAATATAAAATATATATATATATATAAAAATTTTATATAATAAAAAATATTTTTATTTTAAGGTTTTAGTAAATATATATATTAATTATATATATATATTTATTTATTTAAAATTATATTTATTATTAATTATCTATCTATCTATCTAAAAATTATTATATGAAATATAAAAATAGTATTTTGATAAAAATATATATTATATATTATATTATTATATATATATATTATGTATATATATAAAATATTTATATATATTTATATATATATATATAAAATATATATTATTATGTTTTATATATATTTATTTTAAAATTTTAATATACTAATATATATATTAATATATATATATTTTAAAAATATATATATATATATATATAATATTTTATATTAAAATATATCTATTAAAAATTTTTATAAAAAATATATTATATATATAAAATAATTATTTATATATATTTTATATAAATAATATTAAAATTTTTAAAATATAAATATTATGTTTTATATATTTTATAAAATTTATATATATATATATATAAAATTTTATATAAAATTTTAAAATTTATAAAATTTTTGTATAAAATATTTAAAAAATATATTTTAAAATATTTTATATACAAAAATAATTTAGTAATATATATTTAAAAATATAATATATATATTTTATATTTTTACAATATTGGAAAAATATATATTATATATTAAAAATTTTATTTATATTATTATAATAAAATATATATTATATATATATTTTAAAAATTTTTTTTAAAATAAAAAAAAAAAAAAAAAAAAAAAAAAAAAAAAATTAATTTTATATATATATAAATATAATTTTAATTTTTATATATATAATTTTATATATTTTATTTTTATTAAATTCCCCCTTTTTATATTATAAAAAAGAAAAAAAAGGTTGGTGGGAATTAGTTTAAGGGAATAGTAATCTCTTAATCAAAATTTTTATTTTTCAAATCTCGTTTTCTTTTTTATTTTATTTTTTAAAGTTTTATTACTTATATAATATAGAATTTTTTAAGGTTTATATTTTTAATATTAAAATTTACCCTTTTATTTTAATTAATTGGGATTTTTAAGGACCGGGGGGGGCCGGTTGGTTTCCCCGGGTTTTGGGGGGGGAAAAAAAGAGAAGCCCCCCCCCCCCGCCCCGGAGGTCCCCACAAAAAAACCGTTTCCCCCCCTTTTGGGGGAAATGGGGGAGAAAGGGGGGGGCCTTAATAACGAACAAGGGCCCCCTTTCCCACCCCCTTTTGCCCCAAAACCCAAACCCGGGGCTTTTTAAGGGTTTCTGCTTTTTTTAAATTTTGAGTTTTCGGGGGACAGTTTTTTTGCCCGGGGCCCTTTTAACCCCTTTTAATCGGGGAAAACGGTTTTTTGAGGGGGTTGAAGGTTTAGGATTTTTTTCTAGGATTGAAGCAGGTTTTGGGTTTCCCCTTTTGGGAAAACTTTCGGGCCGCCATCCTAAAGTTTAGGTTAAAGGAAGGGCGGGGAAACTTTTGGTTAAAACGTTTTTGGGTTTTGGCTTTTTTTCGGGGGCACCCGCCAAAACCTCCCTTTTTTCACAATTAAAACCCGTTTCCCGAGGCCCCTTTTTAAAACCCCTAAACCCCCCTCCCCTCCCTTTTCTGGGGGTGGCCCGGGGCAAAACCCCAAAACATAACCCGTAACAGGGGGGGGTAACCTTTTTTCAATGGAAATTAAAAAAGGGGGGGAAAAAAAAACGGCGGAGGGGAATTTTTTTTGAAGCGGAGAGACCAAAATCACTTGAGTGGAAAAGGTGGGAGCAAGGGGCCACTCGTTTGTTTTGTGGTGCCAGGGGGGCCTGGGGGAGGTACCCAGGTTCAAACTAGTTCCGTTTTGGATTTTGGGGAAAAGGGAAAAAGGGAAGGGGGTTAGGATTTTTTTAAAAAAAGGGGATCGGAGGGTTAGTGGCCCGGGGGGGGGGGGGGGAAGGGGGGGGGGGGGGTTGGCCTTTGGGCCCCCCCCCCCCCCCCCCCCCCCCCCCCCCCCCCCCCCCCCCCCCCCCCTAAAAAATGGGTTGGGGGGGGTTTGGGGGAAAGGGGAAAAGGGGGCCCTGGGAGGCCCGGTTTTTTGATTTTTGGGGGGAAAAAAAGGGGGGAACCGGGGTTAGGGGGGGGGAAAAGCCGGGATAACAAAAAAATTCTTTTTCCTTCCCCCCAACCTTTTTGCCCAAAAGGCCAAAATTTTTTTTAAAAAAACAGCCCGGGTCCCTGTCAGTAGTAGGTTTGTAATCGGTGATACGTTGTATTGAGAGGGAGTAGAGGGGGGGTTACGGCACCTCTCTTTCTCTGGATAGAAGCGGAGGCCTTCTATGGGTTTTCACGGTTAGTGAAAGTCTGTTGCTCTTGAGGCTGCAGCCCGTAACAGTAGCGACCTTGCCAGGATACTTGAATGGTGCTGCTACTTTAAACACTGTCTTGAAGTGTAATACGTTTTGTGTTTTTTGTTGTCTTTTGTACGTCAGTTGAGCGCAGCCTAGTCCACTATCCCGGGCTCCTGTTGGTTCACGAGAGGGTTCCCAACCAACGTCTCCCGAGCACGTGTCGTTACCGCCCGTCCCACCACACACTCCGCTCCCTCGTCTGGCGGGTGGCCGTGGTGACAACCCCGGCATAATGCACTCAACGCCTGTATACCAGGGAGGGTTGTCGACGAAGGCTCTGTTGCAGCTGGAATTGAAGAAGTTGGAGGCAGAGGAGAGAAAAGCGGAAAGGCAGTGGCAGTCTGAGGAAGCGGAGAGACAGAGGCAGTATGAGCTGGAAAAGTCTCGCTTGGAGTTCACTGCGCCACTCGTTGTCGCCTCAGGTGCCGACGCGGAAACACTCCCGAGATGAGGCTCGCTAGAAGTCTCAACTAGTTCCAGCTTTTGACGAGGCAAAGGTGACAGAATGGTTTAGGAGGTTTGAAAAGAAGGCTCGAGAGTTTGAGTGGCCTCGTGAACGTGAACATGAACGGTTGGACTGGTACCTAATGTGTTGCAGGGAAAAGCCCTGGAGCCGTATGATCGCATGGACGTTAGGGTACGCCGTATAACAAAAATTCTTTTTCTCAACTTTGGCATGCCAATTTCCTATGTAAAATGGAATTCTAAGACGATTTTATCTGCTTCCATTTTGCATTTGAGCAATTTTTACTATGCAAAATCGCACTTTTTTATTGCACCCTTATCGAATAATGTTTAAATGAGTACGCAGTGTCCGGTTGGTCCTTTTTATTGCTTTCTTGCACCAAATATGAGTTCCAAATGACAAAGCGTGGTAAGCTCTTTCTGAAAAGTTGGTTAAATCAGGCACTACATCACAGTGTCACAGCTCTACGTTGGCCTAGAACGTGTCCATCAGGGTCCTTTCTAGACCTGAAGCAGGGCATGGTCTCCCCCCCGGGTTTGGTGGGCCCGAGCCCGGATGAACCCGTCTCTGGCTGCTGCCCCACACTGCTGCCACAGCCTCTGTCACCTGCTTCACGACTCTTTCGGTGCTCTGAGGTGGATAGAGAACTCCGGAACCTCGTACGACTTGACCAGGATCTCCTGGATCTGATCCCGGCAGTGAACGGGTGCATGCCGGCTCATGCCCTGGCCAGACGCCAGCTGATCAGTGTCTGCAAGCTGGTGGTGACAAGTTCAGCTGGGTGTGATGCGAGGTCTTACACTGGTGTCCCCATACTCCTCGCCAGCCCTCAGCTTCAAAATCTGGGTCACGGCGAACCTGCTGTCGTATTCACTCGACTCGCCATCAGCGAGAGGAGGGACACATTCTAGTGTGCGAACCATGCTCCTGTCCGCACGTAGAAGGTCACAGTGTTTGGACCTTTTTGGGGCTGCGACCTCATCACTCTGAGCGGGCGTGAGGATGTGCTGGGGCCGTCCTTAGTCTGTGGTGAACCTTGATGTCGTAGTAGAGTTTAAGTACACCTGCAGGCAGTACTTGATAGGATTTCCAGGGTGTTCAGTTCTTTGCCAGTCAGTCCATGCTTTTGGTCCACATGTACACGAGCGACTGGGCTGTGGTGACCCATCTGGAGTGGGACACCTTGCCACACTTGATCTCTGCAGCTGGGACGGGAGAACCCCCGGCTTCACAGTCTGGACCAGCTGGTAGGGACCTGCTGGTCAGTGGACATGTTGACCAGGATTTTACTGGGGTTTTCTCCGGGAGATCTTCACCGCCTGGCACTCCTCTGAACTCTGCGTTGTACTGCATCTCATTCACGCTGGACATCAGACTGCACACTGGACCCGTGAAGCCAGTGTCAGATGAGGTAGGCCCGTCGATGCTGGTGATAAGGTGGCGCAGGGGCAACTCTTTTTGGTGCAACACGCATATACTCCAGAAGAGCTTGCGTCCCAGCATCTTCTCCAAATGGCGTGAGTACCACCCTTCCACCCCGTGTGGGCCCTAGTTGAGTCCCCTTTGCAGTACGATCAGTGAGTCGGTGGAGTCTTTATGTCCCCAGCAGTCATAGAGAGCCTGAGCCACCTTGAACGCAGGCTTCTCAGGTGGCACCGGGGTCCTCTGGTACAAAGTGCCAACGGTACTTTCCAGATGGCTCTTTTGTACTGACACATGCTCCCCCCTGATCACCTTGGGTGCAGTTTCCATAGCTGTCGGCACCATCGCCCTGGTCCTTGTCCTTCCCCCCATCGTAACCAAATCCAACTATTTTGGTACCCTTGGTGTTTCCCCCTGGTCAAGGTCCCTGGCCGATGCCAGGGCATCCTGCCTGGCCCTCCTCAGCTTGTTAGGATCGCAGACCAGGTACGACATGTCTGGAGAGAGGTGGCCGTCAGCGATAAGGTCCTGGAGGAATCCAGAAGCCAAGGCAGCAGCAGCAGTGGGCGGAACTTTTGAACCGGATGCTTGCCAGCGCCAGGTTCCGGACTGGCATTGTGTTCTTCTTGCAGCTGGCCTGTCCAAGTACTGCATCACAAGGGGTGCCAGGGACCCAGCCTCCCCCTGAGCAGTCGGTCTACCAGTAGTGGCAGCCTCCTGTGCTCCCGCCTCTTTCCTCTGAGTGGCAGGGTGAACGACTCCTCCGTCCCATCCTCAAATCCTGTGTCCCTTGCCTGGCCCGGAACTCTGCTCCGAAAGCCAAGATGTCTACCTTTTCATCTTTCTGTTTTTTGGCTTTTTCACTTTCGCTTCTTTCTTCCAACCCGCTTTCTCTTTGCTGCTTTCACTTGTCCCATGCGTCTCATCTTGTCTACCCCATCATCATTTGCACTCTCCTCCCCAACTTGATCCTCTGGTATACAGCCATCCGGTCTAAAATAGAGATTTGCTGGCCCGGGGGCAGTCACACTGCATGTGTGCTCTCGCGGCACGCTGGGGTTGGAGCAGTGGATTCCTGGGCCCTTTCAGAGGAAATCCGTGAGGGCAGGCCGTTATGTCAAACACCTGCCAGTCTTCTCCACGATTCCTTTATGCTTTAGTTGCTCCTGTCTTCACCCCTTCACTAACCTTCTTCCAAAATATCTATTTCTGGTCCGGACCGGGTCAATAACAACATCGGGGTGCAAACTGGGCGTTTGATTCTTTCCCGACAAGCCCTTGGGTCAGACCTTGCAATGTCTCTCACTGGTACCCCCCTGTCAAAACACCCTCCGGATGCGCTGAAGTTTCTTGGAGAAGGGATTCCCCTCTTCATCACGCCGCGAAAACGTAGGCCCCCTCACTCTCAGCAAACTCTCGTCCACGGGCCAAAAAAAGGCGGGCAACTTGGATCCCGAGCTCTGTCTAGTTGCGGGCTTTGACCCCCTGGTTTACAAGAGAAACCATCCTGAAAAAAAACGATCAAGAATTGATATAGGTTTCAAATGAAGCGTTTTTTAGGGGCCAACATTTTTTTGGCATAGTATAAAAAAGTCATTTTGATAGCAAGAAGTGCTCAGACCAAAGAGTTGAAAAGGAAAACCACCTAAAATTCAATTTTCATAAAGAAACAACCCTGCCAAATTCGAAATAATCTATATTTACTTTCATGGGACCTACGGCGTACCTAATTGGACCCTGGATGACCTGAGGATTATATTTAATTTAAAACATCCATCCTCAAAGGTGACGAACTTTGGGCCAGACAGGCATACAGGGGCAGTTCAGGGTGCTCGGAAAGGCCGGCAGACTCCTAAGTGGCCTGTGCTAGTATCGGAGGAGACTCTTGGCAAGAGGCTAATGAAGTGGGGGATGTGGACCCTTCAAAGGCCTCAAGGAGTTAATTCTCATGGAGCAAATTTACCAAAATTGTGGGCAAGGGCATAGGTGCAAGATTAGGGAGAAACGCTCTAAGTGTTTGAAGGAGGCGGCAACGTGGCCGATGACAGAGTCTTGCTCTACAGGGTCGGGCCCAAAGGGGGTAGTACTATCCCTACTCTCGGAGGGATGCTGGAGGGCAGCCCTGTAAAAAAGACCCCCTGTCAGCACACAAAAGGGAAGGACGGAAGAAGCTTAGGGTCCTTAATCTAGGTCCAAGGTAACCTGCCTCTATTGTATAGCGAAGGTCACATTTAAAATAAATGTCTTGTGGAAGGCAACTCAGTCGCCAGCAGTGGCCATGATTGGTACTTTGTGATTGGTACATGATTGGTGGCATGAGGACTCCACCGGTAGAGGCCCAGTGACAGTGTTTCCCCCGGGTTAACGCGTCACCGATAAGCTCTCTCGGAAGTCGGGCCCCTGGAGGGTAAACCCCTTACGGTCAAGGCACGGTAAAGATTGAGGGTTCCGTATCCCGTCACGAAGTTTCGAGACACTGGTGCAAAAACAGGTCAGTTGCAGGGGAAAATGCCGGAAGAGACTTAGCACGGGGTTGCGTACTCTGTCGGGGGATGAACTCGACGGAGTACTATGATTGTGTGCTGTGGGGCTGGCCTTGTCCATTGGGGACAGCTGCAGCTTACTGGCTGTCGGGGGATGTTCTGCAGGGAACGGGGTAGATTTCCTCTGGGGGAATGACTTTGGGGGACTAGGGTATTTCCTTACCTACGCCACCCGTCGCGGTCCCAGAGAGACCTTTTAGGCCTCGGCTGGTGTGGGGAACGAGTGCGGGGTGAGAAGCCCACTTCCCGTGTGTGCCGTCACGAGGTCCATGGCCAGAAGGCTGTGGATAAAGACGTGCGGTGTCCCTTTTAGGTTCCTGGGACGTTGGAGTACATCAGGGTCACCTGGAAGGAATCGGAAAGAAGGTGTCACCGCAAGGGGGGTAGAGACTGAGAGCGCCTTTGGGAGCCGACGGTCGCACCTTCGGGTACACCAGAGGTGGAGGGTAATTACCCACCGTCCTCAGGTTCTTGGGCCCCCTGTGTAAGACAGGGCCCTGGAAGAGCTGAGGAAAGAAGGGGGTTTTCTGCAGAGGGTGGGGAAAGGAGGGCTCTGTTAAATCGGACGCGCACCACCTGCTGAGTGCACGGAGGCGGGGCTGACGCCAGCCCTTCGCCTGGCGGGATCCGGGGGGCGATGTAGAAACACAGGGTACCAGAGAACGGGGAAAGAGGGGGTGCTACTGCAAAGGGGGGGGGAGAGTGGGGGCGCCCCGTGTTAAGTTGACGGCACCACTTGCTGAGTGCCCCGGAGGCGAGGTTAAAGCCCCCTTCGCCGGGTCAGGTGTGGGGCGATGATGTCACAGCCCCACCACAAAACACCCCAAAAGCTAGGGCTTGTTCGGAGGAGGAAGAGTTGTTTTCCCCGGGGCCAGGCGCACCCTTTGAGCACGAAAAATGGCGTTCGCTATGAATGTTCGCTAGAGGGGCGGGGGGAAAAAGAGGAGGGATAGGAGGGAGGAGGAGGTGGAGGGGGTGTGAGGCCCCCGGGTGAGGGGGGTGAAAAAGAAGATGATTAGTGATGGTGGAGTGGTGGGGCTTCTTGGGGTGGGGGGCCACCCCCAAAGAGAAAAGGGTGAAAGCCGGAGGAAGGGGCCCCCTGGGCATGACGCTTGGTACGGGAGAGGAGCCGGGGTTTTGGAGCTTTTGTTCCGTCGGACTGTGGGAAAAACAACAGTCAGGAGGCCCTCGGGAAAAATTTTGCAACATCGTCCCGGAGAGAGGGGGGGGAGATGTGGACGGGTGGCGTATCCCCGGGGTCTTGGCAGTCCCCCCGGGCGGCTAGTGGGCTGTGCACGAAAATGATGTTCCCCGCCCCAGAAAGTAGCTCCGCTTTGGTTAACCCCCCTCAGGCAAAAGCCTTGGGGGAAAGAAATTTCTTATATGTTTGATACAATTGATCAAACGGGGCAGGAAGGAGCCAAACGTCCCCCGCAGCCCAAGCTGATGACAAGGTCCTTTTTGTGTGACTTTAGAAATTTAATACATGTCAAAGATTGACACCTACCCTCTACCTGGGTCGAGACTCGGGGACAAGATAGGGCTCCCACCTACATTCCCAAAGGTAGATTGGTCAAGGGGTTACTGCAGGTCCCCCTCTCGGGGAGGCCAAGCAGGGGCCATTTTCGTGGAAAAGGGGGCGGTGTATCAGTGCCAAGTAATGCTTATGGCCTGAAAAAGCCCCAGCCCCCTTTCCCAGAGGTTAGGGGTCGGGCGTGAGGGGGGTCCGAACTGTGCAGTGTATATTGGTGACGTGGTGGTGTTTTACTCCACTGGGGGGATCACCTTGGCACGTGGAGGGCACTTTTTCTCGCCCGGGGAGGCTGGCTTGGGGTCAATTTTGGGCAATGTGAGTTTTTCCAAGCCCGGGGCAGTATTGGGTTAGTGGGGGGGAATGGCCCGGGTCCCCCCCGAAGCTAAGGGGGGACGCCATTTAAAAACTTCAAGCACCTCTTTTCGGCGGGCCTTCAACGTTTCGGCATGATAGGGGACATCGGCGGTCATTAAGGGCTACTCTACGTGCTGGCCCCCCTTCGGACTTTCTGCGAAAGGACGGAAGTGGATGGTCGCAGAGTGTGAAAAGGCTTTTTATTCGGAAATCGTTACTTGCCACCATCCTTCCTGCGTGCCCCCGACTTCACAAGCCTTTGTGTGGCGACCGATTCGTCGATGGGCGGGGGCCTTGTTTTTCAACAGGGGGGGATCGAAGGAAACCCAGTTTTCATCTTTCTAAGAAATCACTGCCCCTCGCGGAATTTTTCCCTTTGAGCAGAGTTGTGGCCTTTGTTGGCCCGCAGCTTTGAGGTGTACTTCCTTATATGGCCCGGTATCAAAGTCTACTTGACCCCCGTTGCCGTTCTGCAGAAGTTAATTTTAAAAAACAAGTCCACCTGGAGTTGTTGTTGCAAAAGTAAACTTTGGGCGGAAACATATTTGAGGGGTGGATAATGTTATAGCCGATTTCCGTCCCCCCAGATTTGAGAGGGGGGGGCTGAAAAAAAATTTTTCTCCCGGAACAAAATTTTCCCCTTTGGGGGAAGGGGTGTAACACCGGGGGGGGCCCGGTGGGTGTTGTCCTGGAGGGAAGAGGAGGAGAGAGAAGAGAGGAAGGTGCCCCCCCCCCCCCCCCCCCTGCTGGGCCCCTCAGTCCCGCGTGGCAGAGCGGCGCCTGAGTGAGTATGTAATACCAGGATTTTGATACGTGTAATGCCAGGATTTTGATATGTGTAATGTCTTAAGAACAATTTATTTTTTATTCTAGGCTCGGTGAGCATAGTTACAGGTGGGTAGATGGTAAGTTTTATTCCTTGTAACAGATCTTTCATTTTCTTTCTCTCCTTCCCTCCTTCCTTTCTCTTCCATCATTCGTTCTCTCTTTCCCCTCTCCCCCCCATAAAGCCAACTCAAACCAGTTATCTCTGCGGACATTTAAATTCGCGGGATTTGTTTTTTCATAAAACAAATGGCAACGAGATTCAAGAACAACGTTAATCTATGAATCAACAACATTAAATTCTTAGGGTAATTTGAGGATTCAGAGTAAAGACCTTCCGGAAGCCCAGGGCATCAGTAAGTGTCCGCGATAACGCTAAAATTATACTCGTCTTTTTACCCGCAGAAGGTTCTAGAAGGACTCTCTTCCTGGGAAAATAATAAGAAAGCTTAATTCGGCTTTGAGATAATAACGAGTTAAATTGTTCTTTTCCGTCGAAATTTTCCTCATCGATTGACAGACTTTATTACACTATTGTTCATAAAATATTCCTTTTACCTTCATAATCTCACTCGGGTAGTAATCATTCCATGCCGATATTATTAAGTCATGAAGTGTATCTTTCGAACACTTGCTTTTTTTCCCGGGCTAAGCCACCCACGCCACCCACGCCACCCCAACCCCACGAGGCAGATCATTCTGCTCGTGCCTTTCATCCAAACAGGTTGGTGTATAATTTATCTCCCCGATTAGGCATAAATTCCCAATACTAGGAAGTATATTTAATGTTAATATATTCATATATTAACACCCCTTGTCGTGTTAACTGGTGCCTTTCTTTCCCTTTATGCTCGTGCCTTTCATCCAAACAGGCGAAACCTGCTACAACTCCTTTATCCCTGCCACATGGTGTACACACACATACACCACTCTTACAGTCCCCCCCCCCCATTCTTCGATAATCTTTCTGTGATGTATTTTTTGGGGTTATATAGGAAGGAATAGGAGCGCGATCGCCACAAATGGGTTAAATAGTTTTGTAGTGTATAGAGAAACACGGTAAGATGTGTAGTTGTCAGTGTCTACCCATGTGAATCAGAAAATATACTGTAGAAAGGGTGTGACCTACAGTGTCCACTCGTGTCAGTTGGGAACTTTTCTCATAGGAAACGAAAGTAAGTTAATGATCTCTCAAGTGTACGAGTCGTTCCCGACTATAAAATAAGTCCCCTACAAATATGTCAAGCAAATTAATGTATTGTTATACATGTAATACACCCTCAATAACTATTCAATGTTCCATTAACATATAGTGTCAACTTTCGTGTAGACGAGTGTTTGGGGTTAATATACATAGTTTCTGAGGCAAGTGATTATCATGTAGTTTAATCAACCCAGGTGACACGCAAGGTGTGTTGAGGAAATACTTACTCACAGTCGTCCGAACTTAATTACGTGTTGACTAGGTAAAATTTTCATGTGAAATATAAAATCCACGTATTTTCTTGTCAATTAATATCAAAAATTCTATTCAAGAGTTAGACTCTTTAAGGATAAATCTTGAAATGGTGGCAGCATACTTATAATATAATTATACATTTCTTGTTGTCGTAACACGGCTGGGTTTCATTGGAGGAGTAAAGTAATCATCATTTCCAGACCGCAGTTTACGGCAACACCAGTAGAGGTCTGGCCTTAATAGTGAGCACACGTGCCGCTCTGCTCCGTAGCCTCTTGCTATCCATCGTTGTTGAGTTGCTGCGTTTAGGTAGTTGAGTTTTTGTGTAGGATGTTCGCCCTGCATTCACTTGAGTCAGTGAATAAGTAGAGGGTGTCTGAAGTTGTAGTATTTCTTGCGTAGTATTTAAAACACGTAGGTTCCACCATTTGGGTGAGGCTTTCGGGCTGAGCGAGGTAAATCGAGTGTTGGGCCCCCTAGCCCAACTTTTTCTAATGGGGGTGGCCGGGGCGGTGCAGAAGCGGCGCCTGCCCGTCGAATCACTCCTGGGATAAACCTCCGTAGGGTTCTTCGTGTGGGCTCGTGGAACGTTCTGAGCCTCTCGGACGATCGTCGACTACCTCTCCCATCGGGTGAGCTCAGTAGGCTGAGGGTGGATATAGTGGGACTCTCTGAGACGAGGAGGCCTGGCAGTGGCGAGACTAGCAGTGGGGGTTACACCTACTACTGTTCCGGCATGAGCAATGGTCACCGTGAACGGGGAGCAGCTATAGGCATCTCCAGCAAATTGTAGCCGCCAGTTGTTGAGGTTACTCCGGTTGATGAGCGTATAATGCGGGTGAGGATGAAACACACTCTGGGTTTCATGTCTCTTGTTCCAGTGTACGCTCCTACCGAGGTGCGTAAAACTGAAGAGAAGGAGATGTTCTACGCCAAACTCGACTCTGTATTAGACCAGTGTCCTCCTCGGGACACACTCATTGTCTTGGGCGACTTCAATGCTACTACTGACACTCTGAGAGATGGCTACGAGTTATGTGTTGGTCCCCATGGCTCTGGTACCAGAAACACCAACAGTTCACTGCTTCTGAATTTTGCAAGCTCCAGAAGATTGAGAATTGCAGTTTCTTGGTACCAGAGACCAGAGCTGCACCGCTGGACATGGTATATAGTGAGGCAGCTTAGCACCGAATTTCAAAGGGATGGGGACATGCCGGATAAAAGCACCAAAATTTGATCAGGCAATCTTCAGGGTCCCAGCTCTGATTCTATAACCGGCGCCAAGCGATACGACCACTCTTATGCTTCTACGATACATTTTTGTAATGTGAGCAATTTAACACATACGAAAATCAAGAAAAAATGTAAACTCTTTCAGACCGTGCGTATATTTACCCAACATGGTGCAAAATTGCCATGTTTCTTGTTTTAAGGTATTTTCTGAGTATGGTTGCTCATTATTTGGCCCATTAGGGGTGTTTATAATTCAATCACATGAAATAATCATACTTAGTACACAATTAAGTAGGAGAGCAAAGCATGAAGGTCAGTTCAAAGGTTTTAATGGAGGAATCTGCTAACAACTGACATTAAAACATGGAAACATGCAGTGTTAATGTCTTAAATCCCTTCTCTGCACAAAATTCAATTACTACATTTCACACTAAGCCGGCTAAGCTACTTCTCACATCGGCAGCTGCAAAGTTATGTGCACTTCCACCGCGCCTTCTTGCATGAGCATCGTCCTCCACACGTGCACATGGCGCTTTTGCAACCACTTGATCAGTCGGCTGCAGGCCTGGGATGCCACAGGCAGGTTGGAGCACACAGGACGCCAGGTCTTCGTTGCACTCTCTAGAGTCCATCCAAAGCCCTCTGAGGTTGGAGGCTTCTGCTCACAATGATCACTGGTTGCCCAGATTCCAGCTTGGTAGACTGCGCGCAGTGTGTGCTGCAGAAGGCTTCTTGCGTTGGGGGAATGTTCTCCATTGTCCTGTTTTTCTGGGAGAAGAGTTCCCTACGTGCCTCGTTCACAGAGTCCAAGTTGCTCTTCTTATTGTAGATGATCACGGTGAAGCGCTCGAGCAACTGGAATTCCTTGCAGTTCACTGTCACAGTCATGTAAGGGTGATTCATGAGGTTGTTGAAGGCTTCCGTCACCTCCACGTAGGCATTCCAAGCCTCCCATACCGATTTCTTCCCTTTGCCAAAGAAAGCGGAAGTTGTGTCGCAGCCCGTGAAGCTGTGGAACATAGGCAGTGCCGTTGACCTATCTTTTCCCAGAGCATAGCATATGGCATTGATATCCAGGTACATGAAGTTCTTTCCAGTTCCAAAGGCTACCCAGATGGCTGCCATCTGATGCTGGCTGGTCAGGGAATGATACTTTCCTATCAGTATGACAACGACGTCTGTGTCGACAGTGCGTACCAAACAGGTGGTGCATCCCTTGTCCAGCGCATCTTTCAGGTGAACGACAATCCTTGTATCGGCCTCTTCATGGTCACATCGTGGCATGGAGTGGTCGGAACCTCTGCTGATCACATCTGTGCCTGATGTTATGAAGACCTCCTTTCCGTCTGGCCAGTCATTGGAGCCGACTTTGTCTGAAAGGAACTGGAAAAGCTCCTCCTTGTTTGTGGAATCCCGGAGGAAGTCGGGCCAGTTGCTGGGTACCTTGGTTGGACCGCCGACCTTTCTCCGCACACCTTTTCCCCTTTTCTCTCTAGTTGACTCCTTGATACTGCTGGCAATGTAGCTGTCCCAGACCACATCGACTCTTCTGCAGGATTCAAGTAGCTTCAGGGATGTGGGGGATGCAAACGCCATTAGCATTGAATGTGGTGACATAGTATGAGGAAGCAGATACACCACAGCAACACCGTCGAGAATTCTTGCATCCAGAACGGCGGTGTAATATGCATTTAATTAAATTAAAAAAAAAAAAAGTTCTATTATGCAGGCTATCCTATCGGGGAGGCGGTAGCAGTGGTTAGCGTCTCTCAGTGGCGTTCTCGGTGACCCGAGTTCGATCCCCAAAGAAAACCAAAATCTTTCTGCACCGTCGAGTGGCCTAAGAAACACCCACATGCCCTGCCATTAACTCTACCTTCGATTGCGAGTGCATCGGATGACACAGGGGGCGGCATGAGCCTCTAATCACAGGCGTCACTATAAAAATCCTGCCTGCGCCACCACGGACGAGGGCCAACCATCACAGCCCTCAAGTGAACCTCCGGGGCTTAACTACCGAGCCCTGGGTCACTATTGCCTACAGGCGCTATAGGCACAAAATGTTAAATAAAAAATAATAAAAAAAATAAAGATTGTGTTTAAAAAAAATGTTCGGATCGCTTGGCGCCGGTTCTAGAATTGAAGCTTGGATTCTGAGGAATACCTGGAAAAAATGTGGTGCTTTTATCCGGCATGTCCCCATCAACTACCTAAGCTGCCTCACTAATAATAATGCCGGAGGGGTAGCTAAGGAGGTCGACCACGTCCTCGTTAGTACTCGTTAGAGGATCCTCCAGAACTGCAGGGTTTACCGGAGTGCTGAGTTCTTTGGAACAGATCACAGACTTGTTGCTACACTTAAGCTTCATGTCAAGTCCAGAAGAATCTCAAGAGGTAACCATACTGTGTTTCATCTTAAGAAACTGAAGGACTTGATATGTGCTCATGAGTATGCGGTGGCAGTCTCAAATCGGGATGATGTGCTCGGTACCCTCGAGGACCCTGTAGAACTGTGGGATACCTTCAAACGTGAAACTCTACAGGCTGCCAAGGAGTGTATTGGGGAGCGCCCGAGGTCAAGGCGTGGTTTTGTCTCGACGGAGATGCTGGAAAAAATCGAGGAGAGTTCCGCTGCTAGGCTGGCTGGGAACCAGGACCAGCACAGGGCTCTGTCACGCCGGACTAGAACCCTCCTGGGGAGAGACAAGGAGAGGTATGTCAGGTGTCTCGCTGAGGATGTCGAGGGTCATTTGAACGCAAATGACCTCCGACCCGCCTACCGAGCCCTGAAGAAGCTCCGTTCCAAGTCTCCATCTCGGGCGAGTGCTATTCGAGCAGCAGATGGGCGCCTCGTGTCGGACATGGATGGGCAGATGGCTCGTTGGGCTGAGTATTTTGGGCAGTTGTTCACGGTGGACCCTCCAACTGAGCAGCTTCACACCACTGGATTACAGGCAGTGGATGCTGATCCTCCCATTGACGAAACCGCACCCTCTCTTGACGAAGTCAGAGAGGCTGTAGCAAAGTTGGGGGGTGGAAAGGCAGCTGGTGTTTGTAATATCAGTGCGGAGCTCCTCAAAGCTGGGGGTGAGGCCACGATCCACGGGTTGCATGCTGTCCTGACTGCCGTGTGGCAATCAGGTACCATTCCTCCTGACTGGAAAAGGGGGCTGGTCGTTCCTATCTGGAAAGGGAAAGGGGACCGTCAGGACTGCAACAATTACCGCGGTATTACACTGCTCAGCGTGCCAGGCAAGGTGCTTGCCCATCTATTGCTGACACTGATCCGCAGTCATCTGCTGAAGCATCAGAGACCTCGGCAGTCTGGGTTCACGCCTGGTAAGTCAACAAAGGACCATATCCTAGAGCTTCGTGTCCTGGTGGAACGCCGACGTGAGTTTCGAAAGGGGATGCTTGCAGCCTATGTTGATCTCAAGAAGGCATTTGACTCAGTGCATCGTGAGTCACTTTGGGATCTTCTGCGACTTCGCGGGATTCCTGCAAGGACTATTGGTTTGATAACCGGTCTGTATTCTGGGACTGAGAGTGCTGTGAAGTGTGGGGCAGATGTATCCAGCTTCTTTCCTGTTAATACAGTAGTGAGGCACGGGTGCGTCCTTGACCCATCACTTTTCAGCGCTTGTATGAACTGGGTATTGGACAAGGTTGTAGATTAAACTGATTGTGGAGCATCCGTCGGCAACACCAAGATCACTGATCTTGTTTTTGCCGATGATGCAGTAATCTTTGCTGAGTCCCTGGAGGTCCTGGTGATGGCTCTCGAGGCGCTGCACGAGGAGGCAAAGCCTTTGGGACTTGAGGTCTCCTGGCTTAAGACCAAGGTCCAGGTGTTTGGAGACTTACTAGATGAAGCAGTACAGTCTGTTCATGCGTGCGGTGAGGACATTGAGATCTTGGAAAGTTTTACATACCTTGGTAGCGCAGTCCATAATGACGGCGGGTCACGTCAAGAAGTCTTACGGCGGATTGGCATAGCCCACGGTGCTATGGACTCGCTCAACGGGAGTATTTGGCGTTGTCGGTACCTGTGCAGGAGGACAAAGATCCAGATCTTCAAGTAGCTTGTGATCCCTGTCTTACTATATGCTTGTGAGACATGGACACTGAATAGTGACTTGAAAAGACGAATCAATGCCTCTGGTAATAAGTGTCTTCGCAGAATCATGGGGTACCGCTAGGATGATTACGTGTCAAATCAGCGATTGCACCGTGAGACTGAATCGAGGCCTATTACCTGCATAGTCCGTCAACGCCAAGCTATATAGGCATGTGGCACGCTACCCTGAAACCGATCCTTCCCATCGGGTTGTATCTGTAAGAGACAATCCGGCGTGGAGGAGGCCAAGGAGGCGCCCACAAGGCTCGTGGCTGGGGCAAGTTGATGTTTCTTGTCGAGAGCTGCTTGGTATGAGAAAGGAGCCTGTATGGGGACTCGCGCGTGGTGACCCCCGGGGGTGGCGTCGTAGGGATGGCGAGGCGACGCGCCCCCCGGCGTATGCCCCCAATGATTGATTGATTGCGGGCTGACCACGTGCTAAGTTTAGTATTAAAGGAAGGCGGGAAATGAATGGTTACCGTGTTTTGGAGTTTTGACTAGCACAGGAGACACTGACACACACACACATCGCTTGTACACTAATTAACCTTTGTTCTGCGAGGCCAGCTCATAACACGAATACCAGTTTCCCGTCCTTCTGGGCAGTGGGATGAAAAAGGTGGGATGTGCACTCCAGTAATAACGTAACAGGGAGGATCTTTCCATCACCACTGTTTAACCGCCCATAGATACAATCGCGGTAGCATTTTGAAGCGTTACGTAACATTTTTCTTCAAGTATCACTTAGAGTGGAGGTGAGAGCAGAGGGTGATCTCACTCTTGTTTGTTTAGTGATGCAGCCGGGCCTGTCAGTAGCCTAGGCTGTAATCGGTAGTATACGTTTGTATACTACCGATATTTGAGCAGGAGAGTAGAAGGGAGGGTTACGTCCCCTCTCCTTCTCTGGATAGAAGCTGGAGGGCTTCTATCGGTTCACGGTTAGTGAACAGTCTGTTGCGCTTGAGGCCGCAGTCGTAACAATATATATATATATATATATATATGATAATATACTATAGATATATATATATATATATATATATATATATATATAATTATATTATATATGAATATATATATATATATATAATATATAATATATATATAATATATATATTATATTATATGATATAATATATTATATATATATATATATATATATATATATATATGTCTGTCTGTCTGTCTGTCTGTCTGTCATTCGTGCGGCAGTCAAGGCCATTCACAACATGGGCAGGACCGTTACTATCACATGGGTCGCCTCCCATGTTGGCATCACAGACAATGAGGAAGCAGACGCCTTGGCCAAGCAGGCGACCATGAATGAAGCAGTGACTGTCGTTATTCCCAGGACCCTCCAACAGCTGAGGGGCACTGTGAGGCGCCGGGCGGAGGCACAGAGACGGAGGGTGCACGAGCAGGAGGCTGGCCGCGGCAGCACGAGTGCCCGGTGGTACACCGATGTGGCCGCTGGGTGCCTGCTCCCACCACAACGTCCTCTAAGTCGGTTGTGCGAGGTGGTGAGATCCAGGATCAAACTTGGGTACCCTTATGGATGGGAAATTGGCATCAACACGCCGGAGGAAGGGCGTCGCTGTAGGCTGTGCGCTACTGAGGATGGGCACACACTTGCTCACTACCTTCGTGACTGTGGCTGCGTCACCCGCCAAAGACAACAGTGTTCTGTGCCCACACCCACCCTTGCTGAACTTGCAATTCACTTTATTAGTCTCCTCCCACAAACACTAACTGCAGATCCAGAATTCTGTGCCATTAGATGATTAATCTAAGGAAGAACAAAACAAAACAAAACTGTGAAGCTTACTAAAACTCAACAATATTGTCCATCGTATTAATGTACTTGTTCTATCATCAGCTAATACTATGTATCCTGAGATAAGACTGTTATCTCGAAACAGTCTTTTTCACAAATGTTAACTCAATTGTGAATAAAAGTATTGAATCTGAATCTGAATATCTCTCTCTCTCTCTCTCTCTCTCTCTCTCTCTCTCTCTCCCCTCTCTCTCCTCTCTCTCTCTCTCTCTCTCCTCTCTCTCTCTCTCTCTCTCTCTCTCTCTCTCCGTCTCTCTCTCTCTCTCTCTCTCTCTCTCTCTCTCTCTCTCTCTCTCTCTCTCTCTCTCTCTCTCTCTCTCTCTCTCTCTCTCTCTCCCCCCTTATCCTTTCGAACGACAATCAGAGATGTGTGTGTGTGTGTGTGTTTCGAAACTAACCATAGGATTTTCTCGAAAGTACCTTCATTGTGATTCCCACGCAAACAGTATAGTTTCCCTTACTTACCAATCCATGTTTTGGAGAGGTGCCAGGCCCTCCTTCCCTCTCTCCTCTTTGTTAAATCGTCTAATAACATCACAAGGTCATTATTGTCCTGAGTCTTCCTCCCTCTCCTCCTCTTCCCCGTCTTCTTCCCCCCCCCCTATTCCTCCTTGAAACATGCATTTATATTAGTTTCATAGCGCTGCTCGTGATTTGCAGTGATTAACCGGAGTGGTTGAGGGGGGTTTACCCGAAGGAGAAGCGAGCATCTTCCGTAGGTGTTTATTATAGAGAACAGAGATATGCGGGATCACCCGGCGAGGAGCCGGTCTTGAAGGTCTGACCGCGGGGCAACGACTGGCGTTACATGGAGCGGCCTCGCAGGGCGCGCTGTTGTCATGTGTCACATACAGTGTTGCAACATAGCATGTATGTGTAGGAATTATTAAGAGGCATGAATATTATGTAGTTGTGACTGTCTGATTATAGTTGCATATCCACACCTCCCTCCCCCCTCACGCTCGTAGCGCCAGTCTCGAGCAGACTCCTTTTCCTTGAGCCTCTTAGAACGGCGCGGAGTCACAGGGGGGTGAATGAAAGGGGACGTGATTTTCTTGTCCGAGCAGGGGGACACAGGGACGCGGTGGAGGGTGTCGTCACTAGGGGTTGGGACGGGTCGGAGGAAACGGCGGTTTCGCCACCAGACGCGCCCACTAGGAAGACGCACCTCGAAGTCCCTGGTCGTGCCGCAGCCGATAACAACCCCGACCTTGTCCCAGCGGTGTGATGTCGGGTCCTGAACACAGACGGTCTGGCCGACACACAGCCTGGGTAGGGGGCGGGCATGCTGGTCGTACTGAGCCTTGACCTGCTCAGCACGGGCGACACCTCGGCGATCACAGTCCTCTGTGCGGGCCTGCCACTCCTTCGAGAAGGACTCAGGATGGGCAGGGACACAGGAGCGGAGCGGGTGGCCATAAAGTGTCATCGCAGGGGATCGTCCCGTGGAGTTAGGAGTGTTGCGAAGCTCCAGGAGACCCCTGTCGAAGTCTTCAGTGTCGATGTTGCCGTTGGGCGTCGTCTTGAAGATGAGGTGTTTCACCGACTTGACGGCCGCCTCGGCGTGGCCATTAGACTGGGGGTAATGCGGCGAAGATACCGCGTGGTAGACACTCCAGCGCTCCGTGAAGCTCCGGAAGGCAGTGCTGGTGAATTGGGGCCCGCCGTCAATCCTGAGGCGGAGCGGGACACCAACTTCCCGGAAGTACCGGCGGAAGAACCGTATGGTGTGCGTGGCGATAGTATCGGCCCCTCGGGGGACGACCACAGGCCACCCGGAGAGTCTGTCCGCGATGACCCGGACGACTTCCCGGCGACGGAGAAAAAGTCTGCGGAGACGGACTCGAAAGGCCTGGAGGGGTGGTCGTCGCACAGTAGTGGTTCCTGTTGCTGACTGGGCTGTAGGATCTGGCATGGCTCGAAGGCTTGGACGGTGCTGGTAATGTCGGCATCGATACTTGGCCAGAAGACAGTCTGCTGTGCCCGGCGCTTCGTGGCTGCGACACCTCGGTGACTGTCGTGCAGCCGAGCAAGGGTGCGGCGGCGGTGGGCTGCAGGAACCACAATTATCTGGCCATACAGGACCAGCTCCCCGTCTGCGTACAGGCAGTCACGGAATTTCCAGTAGGGGATTAGAGAGCTGTGCAGGGTGTACCGATTGGGAGGGAATCCTGACGTCACGCAGTCCCGTAGGCGAGTGTACGACGGGTCTGTCGCTGCTGCGGCTCGGAGTTCCTGGATCGTCCTATCGGCGTCTTGGTGTGGCGGATTGAGGTGTGAAGGGTCTTGACCCTGGTTGATGGCGTTGAGGGACACGACGCCCCTGAGGTATGCTGCGGCTTCGGCGCACACCATCTCGTCCTCTGGCGTGGGGCGGCTAAATGGGGTTCGTGACAGGGCATCGGGGATGCAGAGCTGCTTCCCAGCACGCCACACGGCCGTAAACAGGTAGGGCGAAACCTTCTCCTTGAGGCAATAGAGGCGAGGGTTCTCAACCACGTCCAAGGTATAGTGGTTGAGAATCGGGATCAGGGGTCGATGGTCCGTCATCAACTTGAAGCTCTATAGGCCTATCAAGTAAGGCCTGCACTTCGACATGGCCCAGGCGGCGGCGAGCAGTTCGAGTTCAATGGTGGCGTAGCGGGTCTCATCATCATCATCAACATCATGAAATCGGGTAAATTACCCAATTTAATGATGTTATTTATTTAGTTAACGCTAATTTATGCATGGTTCTAGTTCATTTATCAGAAAAGGAAAAATATATCAATGGAAAGCTATTTAAATTCCGCTTCTATTGATGTTCTCCATGTAAAAAGTTTTTTCACAAAATATTAAATGGCGAAAACTTTAAGTTCATGCATATTTCTTGAAAGTCTCATAATGGCATTTTTTAGTGTGTTTTACGGTTTTTTATTTGATAATATTATAGAACAATCATTTCCAAAGATAACAGTATATATTTTATACTGATAAACATATATTAGGTAGGAAATTACCCGATTTCATGATTTTTTATATTTAGTTAACGCTAATTTATGCATGCCGCTAATTCATTTATCACTAAACGAAATATAACAATGGAAAGCTAATTAAACTCCGCTTCTATTGATATTCTCCATTTAAAATGTTTGCGAGCAAAATATTAAATGGCGAAGAGTTTAAGTTAATGCATATTTCTTGAAAGTCTCATAATGGCCTTTTCTTTGTGTGTTTTACGGTTTTTTATTTGATAATATTATAGAACAAACATTTCCGAAGATAACAGTATATCTTTTATACTGATAAACATTATATTAGGTAGGTAAACTTGTACGGGGAGCGGAGCGGGTTGTATCCTTATGGTGTGACGTCACGGGCGATCCACCAGGCCTTGTCTCTCGGTGGTCTCGGTGTCACCCAGTGGTGAGGGAGTAGGGGGGTAAGGAGTCGAGGGGGAGGCGTCACCATGTGATGAGGGAGTAAGGGGGTAGGGAGTCGAGGAGGGTGTCACCGCGTGGTGAGGGAGTAGGGGGAAGGGAGTAAGAGGAGGGTGGAGGTGAATGAGAAAGGGGAGAGAAGGCGGAAGGGGGTGCAAAAAAGGGGGGGAAGGTGGGATGAAGGCACGCGTAACGCTTTTTCATCGTCACGATAGACATACGACGATCACGATAGTGTCACGAAGCTGCTACATAGATAACGATAGCGTCACGATAGACTTACGATAGCGCTGCGTTGGGTACAAACAGCTGGGAGCTTCCCGATTTTTTGGTGCACGCACTAACTTTTCGTGGCCTCGGCAGAGCGCGTCACGAGCGTCGCGATCGGTCACGATGGACCCATTACCATAATACTACCTAGATGCACACACACACACACACACACACACACACACACACACACACACACACACACACACACACAGTAACACACACACACACACACACACACACACGCACACACACACACACACACATGCACACACACACACACACACACACACACACACACATGCACACACAGTACACACACACACAACACACACACACACACACACTACTATCTAGGGTAGTATGATGATAACAATGATAGCAATTGTAATAATGAAATATTAGCATTGCAATACTAAAAAGAAATTGTAATAATTATCAATAAGAAAATAAAAATGAAATAAAAACAATAATGATATATATATATATATGTATATATATATATATATATATATATATATATATATATATATTATATATATATATATATATATATATATATAACACAGCGCGCCAAAGCATTGTTCGCGACATCATAACACAGTGGTTCCATACGGGAATTCAGAAAATGTACTCTATGGCAGCCTACTGACTTCCGAGAGATATCTTACATATGGCAGCTTGTTTAAGGCACGGGCAGTCCATCAAGACCGTTGAGGAATGTTCAGATGCCACTTGTCAATATAGACGCAGCATTTAAAAAAGTATCGCCTTCCTTCCCGCGAGTAATTTGAACAGAGGCGCATTGGTATAAATATCATTATTTGCATAATGAGTGGCAAGAAAGACCTAACAAAAGAGCAAATTAAAGTTATTGTATCTCTACACAAGGTAGAGAGGCCAGTGGAAGAAATATCAAGGATTGTGGGTGTTACGAGGAGATGTGTGCATAAGTGGGTGGAAAGTTTGACGGTGGTTTGCATCGTCGTGACAGCCGCGACACCAGAACATTATAAGTGGCCAGGGCGAGGATGTAAAAGTCATATCGCAATATTTTTCTTGCTCTTAATTGAGGATGGGCATCCACTTGACGTTTCATGACATTTAGGGTGCTTGCTGATGTTTTACACCCTCGCCCTGGCTACTTATAATGTTCTGGTGTCGCGGCTGTCGCGACGATGCAAACCACCGTCAAACTTTCCACCCACTTATGCACACATCTCCTCGTAACATCCACAATCCTTGATATTTCTTCCACTGGCCTCTCTGCCTTGTGTAGAGATACAATAACTTTAATTTGCTCTTTTGTTAGGTCTTTCTTGCCACTCATTATGCAAATAATGATATTTATACCAATGCGCCTCTGTTCAAATTACTCGCGGGAAGGAAGGCGATACTTTTTTAAATGCTTCGTCTATAATTGACAAGTGGCATCTGAACATTCCTCAACGGTCTTGATGGACTGCCCGTGTTTTAAACAAGCTGCCATATGTAAGATATCTCTCTCGGAAGTCAGTAGGCTGCCATAGAGTACATTTTCTGAATTCCCGTATGGAAGCGCTGTGTTATGATGTCGCGAACAATGCTTTGGCGCGCTATGTATATATATATATATATATTAAAAGGTGTATTATAAGTTTCAGTCGCCACTATTACAACATTTCAACCCCTACTACCCCCCTTTCGAGTCAGACCCTCGATATCTTCTCCCTCCCTCCCCCCACCTATCATCACCCATCACTGGAGCAAGGCGTGATGGGGTGAGGGAAGGAACAAGGAGGGAAGGGGAGATAAGAATGAGTAAGTGTCATGTATATTGGTTTGAGAAAACTTATAATACCAAGAAGGAAATGCTGAAATGGATCTAATGTGTGGTTTTAACAGCATATAACTTGAGAGAGAGACGCAGATCGAGTAAGGGGCGATCTGATAGAAGTTTTTAAGTGGATAAAGGGATTTAATAAAGGAGAAGTAGGAAAAGTTCTTACGGCTATTAACCAGGGTAGAACAAGAAGTAATGGATTCAAGCTGGAAGGGCGTAGATTTAGAAAGGAAATAGGGAAAAACTGGTTCACAAATAGGGTGGTGAATGATTGGAATGGATTCAGTAGACAGGTAGTTAGTGCGGAGTCATTGGAGAGCTCTACCCCCCTGTCTCGCGGCTCACACCAGCCCGTCGCCACCCACCACCTTTGCTCCACCTCGATCCCTCCTCCCCATTCCCCAATATTCTTGCTGTGGTAAATGCTATAGATATGAATATGATAAGAAATTAGGACCGAGAATTTGTTCTTTGGTCATTTTGTCAAAGGCAAATAAAATGTGCTAATATTATCATCTCACCTGTCTATTTAATCTTAATCTACATATCTCTAGAAATGTCTAAAAAAAAAAAAATATCCATAGGATTTCCTTAGATTTTGCGTTTCCTTAGAAGTTTCCTTCTCAGGCCTAAATTTCCTTAAAAAAAGGACATTTCCTGCAAGTGGAAACACTGGTTCACTGTAACATCAGGATTGTCAGATATTGGGCGGGTTTATGGCCAAATTAACTGAAAAAAAATATATAATAAAAAAGTATTTACATTTATATATTATATGTATATAAATGCAATGTATTTAAATACTCATTGTTAAGCTCCGCGGACGCCGCCGCTCCGCTACTCCCGAAGGGGGGAAGGAAGGAAATTGCGTGCGCGGAGGCTCAACGGGGGGTGTTGATATACGTAGCTCCTGTTGTAGCGTCCCCCCAACCCGCTATGGTTCTATCCAATCGGTCGCTGGTCGTGGCATGACAAATAACCCCGGCACCTCTACCTGAAGGTGCTGGGTTGGGCTTTATCTCCTTGTACCGGCAGGTACGACGGGGCAGTGCCCGTAGCTTCGGAGATACGGGGAGCTTACCTCCCCAGGCTTATAACGCCCCGGGCTTTACCCGGGGGGCGACCCTCCCTGTTCCCCCCCGAGGCCCCTAGCTTGCATAGTTGCCCCGGGGTCAATCCATTATCGCCCGCCCCTGTCATGCACTGTCAATCATATAGATACATCACCATCTGCTGCGTCGCCTTCAGGAAGACCTGTATGTGGTGCTTAAGAGGTCCTAAGATCCTGTTGCAGGTGCCTCGTAATGCCCCGGGGTTCCGGGGGGGAAACCCAGGGAAACCTCCTGAAGGAGGTATTTAGTAGTGCGTTGTAGTCGCGTAGAGTTGCACCTCCGGCCCACGCCCGCCCCTAGTGCCTGCCCCCAGCGCCCAGTGGTTCCCCAAGGGCCCTGAAGAGAGGCCACAGGGGTAGGTAGTGTGGAGGGACGTCATGGTCTCGTAGAGTAGCACTTCCCTACCCCCTGGGGCAAAGTGAGGGCGTCCCTTGATTGCCCCACGGCGGATCCGGGAAGCCCTGCGGCCCCAGGGGAATCATCACCGGGGCGGGCAGTGTTGCAGAGACATCTTGGTCTCGTAGAGTTGCACTTCCCGCCCCTGGGGTTATGCGGGGTATTCCTTAGTCGTCCCGTCGAAGCTCCGTCGTCCCTGGGGCAAAGTGAAGAGCCACAGGGGCAACGCCGAGCGCCGCTATTTGCGCCGCCGTGGCCCCTTCATATCAGGAGCCCAGGAGGAACACAGGGGCAAAGCCACCAGGGCAGGTGTCTGGCAGGACGTCGGGACTTCGTAGAGATGAGTAGCACCTGCCCCAGGGGACAAGCGGAGTGGCGGGCGTCGGGCGTCTGGTAAAGAAGGACGCGGCGTGTGTTGGCACGTACTTGAGCGCGTGGTATCTGGAAGGAATACCACCTAACTCGCTCACCGCGCTAAGACACTAGTCTCGTAAGATATCACCGCGACGTAATAAGACGTGTGGCCACACCGCAGGATATATAGAATCTGCTTCTCTCCTCTGTGTTCCGCGGAGAGCCCAGCGTGTGGTGGGTACATGTCAAAGGTTATTTCAGTACTGACATAAGTGTGAAGTGATGGCGTGAATTGAGGGATGAAGATTCAGCACTCTTCCTCCTTCTCCTCGCCTCCTCACCTTCTCACTCTCTCACACTCTCCCTCACCTTCTCTCACTCTCTCTCTCATTTTTTCTCTCTCTCTCTCTCCTTCTCCTCCCCTCATCTTCTCTTTCGCCGGGGGACGGGAGGGACCCTGAGCTGTGGTCAGCAAATGTGCAGGTGGGCGCCGGCCACCCCTTCATAGGGCTGATAAGGAAGATTGTTGTAAGCACAACATCAATTGCCTCTCTCTCTATCTACCCCCGTCATCAGTACTCTGCCTCTTCCTCCCTTCTCTTCCTCCTTCTCTTTCTCCATTTATCCTTCCTTCCCTTCTATTCCCCATTCTCCCAACTCTCCAGCCCTCACAATCATTAAAGTATTTAATTACTGTATTTAAATACATGAAAACTAATGTATTTATAAATAAATTTTTGATACACAAATGTATTTAAATACAAATGTATTCAAATACTACCCAGCTCTGGCTGGCTACCCAGCTCTATCTATCTAAACTGTCTTTCCCAGGGATCTCATAAATTCTTTGTCCAAAAATAAATGTTAAAAGGAAATTTGAATCAAATTATTGTTATTTTCCTTATTTAGATGTTACATTATACATACTAATTACTGATACAAAAAAAGAATTGGCCTACGCCACATAAAACTTTATTTTAGGGGGTCTATGCTATACGGTAGAGGTTACGAGTTGTATAAGAGTGGCCGACGCAGGGCGGATTTATGGTGTGCGGGGCCCTAGGCCGGTGGGAGTGCGGGCCCTGAATGAACGTGGGTAAATTCTAGGCCTTCCGCGTATTAGTGTTTCTTTTTTCTCCAGACCTTCACAGACACTCAGTCTCAAAATTAATTATAAAATTACGCCCTCCCACTTCCCGCCCTGGTATGTTGGTGGCATTTGTGTGCATATTATAGTACATGCAATGTAACAGTGTTCGAGCCAATAAGAAATGTTCATCATTCAGATTTTCATTGAAAACATATTTTTTCCTCTGGGGTGCGGGGCCCTTGCGGAAGCGGGGCCTAGGCCATGGTCAACTCGGTCCCCCATTAAATCCGCCACTGGCCGACGCACCAGAAAACTTTATTTTAGTGGGGACTATGCTGTACGGTAGGGGTAAGAATTGTAAAAAAAAGAAATGGCCGACGCTATAGGAAACTTTATTATAGGGGGGTCGATAGAGGTTAATAATTGTCTGAGAATGGACAAGTAAAAAAAAACACGAACAAATCAAATACCGATACCGGTAATACCGGTATTTTGGCACGGTATCGGTATACCGGTATCGTAACTGATACCGGTGTGAGGACGTACCGGTATTATTCCCGTAAACCGGTATCGGCAATACCGGTATTTTCTTGATACCGCACAACCCTAACACACACACATTAGGGTACTCCGTGGTGTAGGGGAAGCACGCTCGGTTCACAACCGAGAAGTCCCGGGTTCGATCCCCGGGGGGGAGCGGAAACAGATGGGTTGTTTCCTGAAAACCCGACCCCCTGTCCACCCAGCAGTGAATGGGTACGGGGTGTTAGCCGGGGTTTGTGACCTGCTCTCCGGGGTGCTGGCTTCGGCCAAAACTAAGCACTAAGGATGAATGATAAAAATGTTGATATGGAGACGGGGCCATACGAGCGTTGCTCAGGCCCTGTAAAATACAACTAGATGAACACACACACACACACACACACACACACACACACACACACACACACACACACACACGTACATACATACATACATATATATAAATAATATGATTAACATAATATATAAAAATTTGATAGAAAAAAACATTCCATTCAAACAGTAAGCAAAACAAAATTTTGCGAAAACATTTTTTTTTGAGTAGAAAATATTTAGCAGAAAAAAACTATGTATATAACTAGATGCAAGAATGATTATTATTAGTAGTTGTATTAGTATAAATACCGCTACTGGTAAGACGTGCAGACAGACAGACATCTATACATAGTTGACTATATAGAATTAGACCTAGGTGACTTTTTAGGCTGTTTAGGCGTTCTTGTTATAGCTGTTGTTGTTGTGGTGGTGGTGGTGGTGGTGGAGTTATAGTGGTTATTGTGTGTGTGTGTGTGTGTGTGTGTGTGTGTGTGTGTGTTGACAGAAAGAGAGAGAGAGAGAGAGCGCGAGAGACTACTGTTACTATTACTATTATTTCTACTACTACTACTGCTACTATTACTAGGTGTATCATTTTTATTATTATTATTATTATTATTATTGTCCAAGTTCGCTTCGCTCGATTGGACACCTATTTCAGCCGAAAGCAGGTGTCATATAGGCTCGGAAAATGTTTCCACGAATTCTTCTTCTTCTTCTTGTGACTTTTGTAGGCAAGAAAGATACAGGCTCAAAGGTAGAAATTTGGCACAGAAAGTTATATTTCGTCTCTTAACTCATTGTCCAAGCGAGCGAAGCGAGCTTGTAGCATTTATGTTAAAATTCGTAATATATTGTGCCTGGCGACATTAGTGCAGTGGCGAAAGTAGTGCATTAGTGCAGTGGAAATCAAATGTGTTCGTAACCTACACAACAACAGTGTCTGAGTCGCCGAGGAGGCAGGCCGCTTGTGTTAGTCCTCATATAACCACACTAACTCGTGTTTTTAAAGCCGTTATAGGTGTTATTTAGGGTTAGCGTGGTGTTATTGACGTGGTAGGGTGTGTGTGAGGTGTTAAATATGCCATTTCAGCCGTGGGTACAGAGTGGAGGAAGAAAATGTAAGTATAAACCCGTGTTATTGTCCAAGCGAGCGAAGCTTGCTTCAACATTCGCATATAACAATTATGAAATACCACCACCACCACCACCACCACCACCACCACCACACCACCACCACTACCACTACCATTTTGTCAGTAGTAGCAGTAGTAGTGATGGTCTGCATAATAGTCTGATGCAATAGCATGTACTTAATTTAGTACATGCTGCTAATTTACTTGGCAGCGTAGATGTAAGGGTAAGGCGGCTGCCTAGTGAATGCAAGGGCTAATAATGTGGCTATAGATATATATGAAGGCTGAGCAATTGTAGGATGGACATCAGGGTAGATTACGGCAGGCGCCATGGCCAGAAAGGGAGAAAGGTCCCAGCAAACAAAATGCCGTTTTAACAACGTCTTCACAACGTTGTGAATAGGTTCCAGTTACGTTGTGCGAGACCTTTTCAGGACGTTGTGGGAACCGATTTTCTGTCCACTCCCAGGTACGTCGTCACAACGCTGTGTCATACGTTGACACAACGTATTGATGACCTTCTTGCCACCTTATTGCAACATCTTTGTGACCTTTTCAGGACCATCTTGCCACCTTATTGCGACCTTTTCAGAACCTTATTGCAACCTTCTTGCAACATCTTTGCGACCTTTTCAGGACCTTCTTGCCACCTTATTGCAATCTTGCAACATCTTTGCAACCTTTTCAGGACCTTATTGCCACCTTATTGCAACATCTTTGCGAACTTTTCAGGACCTTCTTATCTCTAGTTTAGGGTACAATTATCATCCTTATAGGTGTATTAATCACACAATTTTAAGAAATTAAATCTGTATTTAATGAGTATTTCTCAACAACGGTATTATGGTATATAATGAAATTTTCTATATAAACAAGTTTCCCGTAAGCCTTAAGCCTACCTAAATTATTTGGCTAGTATAATATAACAATGAAATCTGTCGATTAAATTATTAAGGTAATCGTCCCGACCCATTTTTTCTTTGCATAATTATGTTGAATGTTCATTCAAAATACCTAATCCACAAAAAATTATTCATTTTCACGCCTTATTTCCCTAGAAACATGACTTTTGGAAAAAGCGCGGGAAAAACAACAGCCCCATTCCAGCCGTGGCGGGAAACTTGCTGGCGACGTCACACGAGTGAGCCTCCCAGCAAGGCCCTATACAAATACACGGAGACTCGGAGAAAAATGTAGTACTTGGGGAATTTTGGGTGTTTCTGATATATTTTTTTTGCGATATGGCATATACTTGCATCCTTCATGGGTACAGCAAGAAAGCTGTGCCTTTGCAGAGAGCTTAGCACCCATTTCCGACCTATTTGACCATGATAATGTCTGTGCAGCGCCTGACAGTGGCGGGTGAGAGGAGCGCATTGTGAAGCACATTGTCTAGCCGCGCTCCTCTCACCCGCCACTGCCAGGCGCTGCACAGACATTATCATGGTCAAATAGGTTATAAATGGGTGCTAAGCTCTTTGCAAAGGCACAGCTTTCTTGCTGTATCCATGAAGGATGCAAGTATATGCTACATCGCAAAAATAATATATCAGAAACACCCAAAATTCCCCAAGTACTACATTTTTCTCCGTGTCTCCGTGTATTTGTATCAGGCAGGGCTGGGAGGCTCACTCGTGTGACGTTGCCGAGCCGTGGTGCGTCGTCTGCTGTCCGCCAGTTGTGTTTTGAGAGCTCGGGGAATTTACAGATTTTGAATGCGGATCATTTATAAACGGGTGACTGGATGCAAAAAGTGACAACATATTGTTGATATACTCGATCATGGCTATATTTTGACTGCATTAAATCAGGAATGATGAAATGGTCTGGACGATTGCTTTACATAAATTTTGAATTAAGATAGAATAACGTGCAAATTTTTTTTTGTTTAGAGTATGTATAGATATTTAAATTTAGTCAAATGATTATAATGGTCTTACTAACCATGAACAGATGAATGGAGAAATCTTAGGAAACTGAAGGAGGAATCTTAGGAAACTGAAAGAAAACTAAACTCAAAATTCTTGAAGCAAAATTCATTGTATTAAAGCAACTAATTAACTATATTTAGTGAAGTACGGGAGAGAGGTATGATGAAGAGAGATTATTAGGGAGGAGAAAGGTTCAGAAGAATACCACTGTTTAAAGGAAAAGGAGATGCAGTCTTGTGGTGGGTACAGAGGTTTAGGCTGTTAGAACATGGATGAAGATTTAGGAGAGGGTGTTGTGTGAAAGAATGGCTTAAGAGAAAAAGAAACATCAAGATCGATGACTGGCAATTTGGCTTTATGGCTGGGAAGTCAACTACCGATGCAATCTTCACCACAATACATCTGCAGGAGAAATATAAGGAAAAGAAGAAAAGGCTGTATCATGTACTTGTGGAATGTGGATCTGGAAAAGGCATTTGACAGGATTCCAAGAACAATTAGATGGGCATTACCAAGACAAAAGGTACCGGAGAGGCTTGTAAGGTTGGTAATGGCCCTTTATGAAGGGTCAAGATTAAGGGTGAGAGTAGCTGGAGGAACATCAGATGCCTTTGAGATAGTATTGTGGGTGTATCAAGTCTCAGTTCTCAGTCCTCTTTTGTTTGTGGTAGTGATGGAAGAGGCCACAAAGGAATGCAGAACAGGAGAGCCATGGGAGCTCCAATATGCAGATGATTTAGTCTTGACAGCTGAGACAAAGGAGAAAGTTGATAGGAGATTTATAGATTGGAAGCAAGCAATGGAGAGATTTGGTCTGAAGGTGATTATGTCCAAGACAAAGATGATGATAACAGGCAAGAATATAGAGCAAAATATACATGTGGGATGGTTTCCCTGTGGAGTGTGCCGTAGTGGAGTAGAAGAAAACTCTATTCGTTGCAAGGAATGTGACAAGTGGTGCCATAAAAGATGTTCGGGACTAGGAAACCTGAACAGGGTGGTAGATTTCTGCTGTCCAGTGTGTGTAAGAATCAACGGAGGGGGCCCGCCAGAAGAGGAAGAGGTAGAAACTATAGAAGTGAATGATGATGTAATATAAGAAGTGAAACAGTTCTGTGATCTTGGTGGCATGCTAGATAGCGAGGGTGGAGTGGAGAGAGATAGTGGGACTGCTGAATGTGCTGATAAACATTGCTGTATGGCACAACGGCTTCAGCCCGGCCGTTGGACTGGGGGTACTGGGCGGATGAGAGGCGGGTCGTGACTCCCCACCTATGGTCGCGACTCCCCACCTCTGGGCAGGGATTCAGAGAGAGTTAAAGACCACTAGTGTTAGCTTAACAACATCCCTCTATTTCTACACCCTGGTGTTAACGGGTATTCACAGACGAGACATGGCAATGGCAGTACATGGTTGTTCAAAGCTGAGTGGCTGAGCGACTACAATGACGTCACAGCCTCGCCAGCGAATTACAATTGTGTAAAAACAAACGTGCCAGCCAATCAGATTGTGTCTCAAACTAGTCCGGCAGCCACCAGGCTCAACTTTGTTTTAGGATCTGAAGTGGTTTTTTTTCAGTGGATTTTGTTTGCCCATATATCCAGTTTGAAAAATATCTTGGTTGGCTCGCTGTCAACCTTGGGCAATTTGAGATAATTAACATAAAACAAAATGGCCGCCAAAAAATATCAAAATACATAATATACCATAATTCCCTTACAAATTGACATAACCGGTCAACCAATACATGGATTCCAGGGTATTTTGACCCCAAAAATTAATTTCTGGTATTTTCATATCCAAAATGACCACCATTTTCAAAAAGGCTGCCTTTTTTTTTTTTTTTGTGTGAATTTTTATACTTATACTAGTATATAAGAATATTACTTGTTCAACATGAAAGTAAAAAAGATTGAGTTTTTTTAGTCAGATCGTTTTGAGTCCTCAATTTCTTATGGGCATAAATGCATAATTCTTGAGGTAATTAGTAATCATCCGCATCATCCTC
The DNA here is from genome assembly GCA_016584305.1 of Chionoecetes opilio. NCBI lineage: Eukaryota > Metazoa > Arthropoda > Malacostraca > Decapoda > Majidae > Chionoecetes > Chionoecetes opilio. The sequence continues at coordinate 91,722 of JACEEZ010021776.1, read as the reverse complement.
ATCAACTGCTGTTCGTGTTTGATCATTGCAACATTCAATGGAGGATTGACAAGCACAAAACATTGTGCATGGTAACCTCGACTTGTTACATGCGCATCTTGAGGACTTACATGGCTGTTTACTAGAACATAATGTGTGGATTGCTATTCTAATGTATGTCTTCCAATATTTGACATGTATTATCTAGGTATTGTAGCGCCCCCCTTTTTAGCTTTATAGCTTTGACGTTAACTCGAAGGGCTCCACAATCCTGGCTATTACGCTGCCACCGCCCACAATAAGTGGGAAAAAAAATACAAGATTAAGAAAATATGTGAGTACTAATGGGTCTGAATAAACAACTTGTTATCAGAATATCAGTATATTAACACTTACTGATTCATCAGTAATTACTTCCCTCCTTCATACCCTAAAGTCTTTCAACACAAATACATACTTAATATAATACTATGCACAACGACACGACGCGACTCTCAGCTCGTGCTCAAAACGTTCCCTATAACTCCTTCACCCTAAATCACTGAGTAACTTTCCCGTCACACTGATTCTCTGTGTAACTTTCCCGTCACACTGACCCTCGGTGTAACTTTCCCGTCACACTGATTCTCTGTGTAACTTTCCCGTCACACTGACCCTCGGTGTTACTTTCCCGTCACACTGATTCTCTGTGTAACTTTCCCGTCACACTGATTCTCCGAGTAAAGTATCAATACCCACACACTCCAGCTATGAATCAAGGCCTTAGCTGTATCCAGGGTCATCCACTCAGCTCCCACAGCTCACAGCTGCTCACCCCGCCAGCTTCACTCCGCTCCCTAAAACCCTATGAATAACATATGGCCATGAGCTTTCATGCTATAACAGTTAAATAATCAATCCCCTCTACATCCCCACCAATAGTTCCCCGCACATACCTTGAACAGGGTTGATAGCCACACCCCACACGTGTTATGGACAGAGACAACTAATATGGCTACCTGCCTCCCTCCTCGACTGGCCTGCTGACGTCATCAGCTATCGCCGGCACAAAGTATTGTCGAGGAAAAAAATATATATATAGTGATTCAGAACTAAGGAGTGAAGGAAAATGACGAGCATTTAATTATTCGACTTTTATATATTACTTTACCCCCCCCCCCCCACGCAACGTAAACTCTTCGTCAATCATGAGTCAAAAGTTTTAACCCATTTTCTCGCGTTACAGTATCAATGTATTAATACCACTAATGACTTGCTCTCTCCGGGAATGTCACCCAAGGGAATGGCCGTGTTAGAATAGCCTCCACCTCTCCCTACAAAACACTCTCGCCCTTTCTTTCTTGATCATGTCCTCCCCCTCTACTAGAACCTTTTGCTTATGTATATAGGCTACCCTTTACCCTATTCTTCCATCTTCCAAGTGGCCTCTCCTACTAGTAGAACCCTCAGTCTCACTTATCCTTTTCTCACAAACTCCTCACTCATCATCCTCTCACTATGACCAAACCACCTCTTTGTTTTCGCTTCACCATTCCACCAGTCTGCACTCCACTCCATTTGCACTCGTTCCTATGCTGTATCTTTCATACATGATTTTTTATTTCACCCTCTCATCTTGTAATCCACATACCCCTCTCAGATCACTTATTTCCACTGATTGCACTCTTGACTGCTGTACCCTTCCTTTCAAGTACCATCCCCTTATTTTTCTTATTTTTCACCCCCTTATTTTATTTCTCATTTATTCAAAGACATCCATTCTACCACCGCGTCTCCTCCATATTTTAACAATTCCTTTTATAAATGCATGTAATGGGCATTTTCCTGTATTGATTATTTTAATGTACCCTTTGTCTGCATACTTATATGATTCATTACTTTCATGCAACTTTCTTCAGGCTAATAGACAAGCTAGAAGAGCAGAGGTAACCTCCAATATTGACTCAAGATGTACACAAATGTACACAAATGTACTTTCTCCCACTCAGGAGGTCTGAGCCACTCAGGATTTCTCACTACCCAGGAGAAGGAAACGCGTCAGGCGGTACTCAAGCAGTGATGCGAGTGATGAGGGCAGGTTTCCTATGTCTTCACTCACTATAAGTTCGTTGTGGTTTCTATGGCTGCTTATTTATGCTTAGTACAGGTGATGGTAGCTGTACAAAATGTATATACCAAAAGATGGAAACAGGTTCTTCAGCATACTTTCGGATGTTTTACATATATATAATATATATATATATATATATATATATATATATATATATATATATATATATATATAATTATAAATATATATATAGTCTTCCATGAATATAGTGAGTATGTATATATTTCAGGTGCTGACACATCTTTGAAACAAAAAAAAGTGACTTCTCGAGCCCCACGCCTGCTCCCAAAGCCACAAGCTGAGCAGCTTGTAGCAATTGATGGTGCGGGAAGTGCAGGAGGAATTCCAGCATCAAATACCAACAGAGATGTAGCAAATCTTCCCATCACAGAGAAGACCAGGTCATGGACAGTGCCTTAGGTGAGATCTCATAAAGACAAATTTATATACATTTTCAGCACTTTCAATAGTTTCTTTTGGACTAAGCACTTTCTGTGCAAGTAATTTTTTTGTGTGAATTTATTGCCATTATTAAATGCAAATAATATAAAATCACATCATATAAATATCTAATTAATCATATAAACTACTGGAATTGTACATATTAAGTGATTAGATTTTTATAGATGAATATGCCTTTCAATTTTTAAAATAAATTTCACCTAAATGGTTTTTTTCTCTCTTCTTTTTGCAGGGGCCTACTGTCTCACCATCCACTAGTCAACACCGATTCCTCTTCCTTTGAACTCCCTCAAGGCAGTGACCAGCAGCAGAAGTCTCCATTTGTGTCAGTCTATGCATATATGCACCTTAATTTTCAATCATTCCACTCATCTTTCTCCACTCTCACTCTTGCATCCTCTATTTTCCTCTCGCCCTTCTTCTTCTTCTTGCTGTTTAAAGTAATCGTCCAGACCATTTCATCATTCCTGATTTAATGCAGTCAAAATATAGCCATGATCGAGTATATCAACAATATGTTGTCACTTTTTGCATCCAGTCACCCGTTTATAAATGATCCGCATTCAAAATCTGTAAATTCCCCGAGCTCTCAAAACACAACTGGCGGACAGCAGACGACGCACCACGGCTCGGCAACGTCACACGAGTGAGCCTCCCAGCCCGGCCCTATACAAATACACGGAGACACGGAGAAAAATGTAGTCCCTGGGGAAGTTTGGGTGTTTCTGATATTTTTTTTTTGCGATATGGCATATACCTGCATCCTTCATGGGTACAGCAAGAAAGCTGTGCCTTTGCAGCAGCTTAGCACCCTTTTCCGACCTATTTGACCATGATAATGTCTGTGCAGAGCCTGACAGTAGCGGGTGAGAGGAGCGCAGTGTGAAGCACATTGTCTAGCCGCGCTCCTCTCACCCGCCACTGCCAGGCGCTGCACAGACATTATCATGGTCAAATAGGTCAGAAATGGGTGCTAAGCTCTTTGCAAAGGCACAGCTTTCTTGCTGTATCCATGAAGGATGCAAGTATATGCCACATCGCAAAAAAAAAATATCAGAAACACCCAAAATTCCCCAAGTACTACATTTTTCTCCAAGTCTCCGTGTATTTGTATAGGGCCGGGCTGGGAGGCTCACTCGTGTGACGTCGCCAGCAAGTTTCCCGCCACGACTGGAATGGGGCTGTTGTTTTTCCCGCGCTTTTTACAAAAGTCATGTTTTTAAGGAAATAAGGCGTGGAAATGAATAATTTTTTGTGGATTAGGTATTTTGAATGAGCATTCAACATAATTATGCAAAGAAAAAATGGGTCTGGACGATTACTTTAACGTCAGTTTTTTCCATAATATTTTGAGGTTAGATGACCGATGATACGCTTCAACTATCTCTATCCGTTGCCTCAACTTCTTCCATGGCCAATGCTGCCAGATCCTCTTCAACCCACCTCCATCGCCTAATTAGGCCCCGTACAACACTACCACTTACCACCGGGCGCTTCCTGTCGATTGAGTTTCGTCACTCGACAGTGACAGTGCGTGTGGACAGGATGTCGACGAGCAATTCGGCAAGTTTGTGCAATTCGCAAGCTCTTCTCATGGAGCACGCGTAGTGGTGGTAGTTGTGTACGGGCTTTACTCAGAGACCTCTCAGCCCTTTTCATTCCACATTTTATCACCTTCACTGAACACAGGAACTACCAGGTAGGCCTCGCGGCTCTTTTGTAGCTTCTTATTTTCTTATGTTCTTATGTTCTAACACCATATCGCCTGTGATTAATCTCGATACATTTCACTCTCTGTAGGTTTGTTTTACCCTTTTCAGGTAGTCCTGGTCAGGTCACTAATCCCCCGGTCCTCAAACACGTCTCATCCATCCTGCCCTCGCTACGCACCTTCCAACTATTCCTGTAATTGTTTTTTCTTTGTTGTTAATCGTTAATTACCTCGCCAGTAACTAGGTACCATAAAGATATCCATAGAGTTGCATGATTAACTACTCCTTAGCTCTTTATAGTAGCACCGGGTATTGGAATGTCGCCATCGGAACACTATTTGCCGCCGTCTTTATTGTTCCAATTCTTGATATTAACAGACCCAATATACATTTAACAGGCTCAACCCGCTTTAGTCCCTGATCCAGGGTATGATCGCATTAAGCTTGTATTCATTTAGGTTAAGTATGCCACGTTCCAGTTATGTGTTACCGTCGGCTGAGAGGTGGAAAAACGGCAGCCGAGGAATGCAACTGGTAGAGAAAGGGAAGCTGACACATAAATAGGTTTGTGGCTGTGGGCGGCAAAGGTCAGGCGAAGCATGGGGATGTTAACACTGTAGGGAAGATTATTACAGCTATTAAAAAAGCCAATAGGAATATGATGGTGATACTATTTGTGATCTTTATTTTCGCAAGGTAACGGGTTAATGGACAGACTTCGGGTATGTTTCAGAGACACCGATTAAGTTTTTCCTGCCTCAAGGTGATTATCTAATGGGTCCCTTGTTTTATTTCCGCAAACCCTTATTAAAAAAAATTCCCTACCGAATTTTTGATGCAAGGTTATTGTTAGGTTTCACCTTACCTGTTAGTTAGGTAATACTTAGAGGTTAGGTAGTTAGTTTCTTAAAACTATAATTTAAGTTTTTTAGGTATACGTAGTCGGTTAAGGTTACTGTATTTCCATTGAAACCTACAGGTTAGTTTGGTAGTCTTTCAATTACTTCCTGTTTACTGAGACCCTGACTGAGGCCAGTTTTCGTGCTTTACTGATCGGGAGTGAATTTTCAATGGCATACTGGCTATAAAATTGATGAATTCAAAAAAAAAAATTAATGTAGCCGTTGCCGAAAAAAACCGCCTTTGAGAAAGCACCTTTGGAAAGGCAGTAAAATAGTCGGTGTCTCTGAAAACGAAAGCGAAGTCTGTCTAGAATTGACGGGGTCTGGGATGGGGGTCGCATTTATGTCAGAGAGTAAATATGATCTTGGTTGAATACTGCATATTTACCAATTTTATTACAAGTGAGAATCTGAGGTTATGGATAGATAACTGTATTTCTTCAGAAAACACCAACATTACTGAGGTGTGTGACTCTTTTATAGGATATTTGGTGTAATCCGACCATTTTTTTTAATTTTGGGGGGGGGTAACCTTTTCTCAAGTTCATTTTCATGTATTTAGAGTTAGTAAGTTCTCCAGTATTAGTTCAGATTGAACACCTCATTCAACTTTGTGTAGTAGGAACTATTTTTTCTGGTGGTTTTTACGTGTTTTTAATATCTTAGAACCGTTTTTGTCAAATACTTTATTTTCCTTTACTTAGCCGTAAGGTAAGTTAGTTAGTGTTAGTTCTGGTACGTGTTGGCTCGGGTAAATCGGAGCCAAAAATCGGCCAATTTTGGAAAAAAAAAATTAACCCGAAAATCGGAGCAAAACGCTCCTTGGATTGACTATGAGGCCTGTGGAGATGTAACGGGCTTTTAAAACGAAGCGAACCTTAATAACCTTTTTTGTCTATATAGGAATGGTTATAATGGGTCGCATCATAAAATATTAATTAAACGTAATGGAAAAGAAAATATATCAGAAGGATAATATTTGTTTAATAAACCAAAACATCAGTAAATCCCAAATTACAGGTCAGTCAGTATCTTTGTTTGTATTATTTAGGTGTAGCCAAGAGTTTTTTTTGGGGAGGGTTGTAGGGGTTTTAAGATATTCTCCCCAATTAACATTACTATAGCCGTATTAGCATTTCATCGCAACCTACCTAACTTATAATAAGATATATGCAATACCACACTTAATAAATATTTAGGTATGTGAACTATTCTACATAAATTATTTTACTATTTAGGTTTAAATAATGTTGGGACATCTTTATAGGGAAAGTGAAGGATAGGTAGTGTAATTGGTAATGTAGGATATTGAATATTCAGTTATAATATTCCCATTAGCTTTTTAATATCCATACTTGCTTTTTTCTTATAACTTCTACATTACTAAATAAACCTCCATATCAACCTATACCTATAAAATAATAACTTTTCAGCCATCATGGAATTCTTGTGGGCAATGGAACACGACAGCTGCAATTCCAGATTCGTGTTCAGCATGCCCGAACACTTCTAGGAACTAATTTTCAAGCAAATCTCTCACCCAAAAATTATTGCCAATTATGCACTATTTTCTTAAATACGCATAGATCTACTTGAAAATTTGTTTGTAATAGTTTAAGTGCATGCTGAACACGAATCTGGAATTAGCTTTCAGTTTCAAATTATATTTATGGATTTTTTTAAGGAATATAAGGTATGTCATTGTTTAATTCGCTATATATATATTATATATATATATTATATAATATATATATATATATATATATTATATATATATATATATATATTATATATATATATATATATATATATATATATATCATATGCATATACTTACATATACATATATTCTATATATATATATATATATATATAATATATATATATATATATATTATACATATACAATATATATTATATATATATATATATACATATATATATACATATTTATATATATATATATATATATATATAATATCATATATATATATACTATATATATATATTAAAATATATATATCCTATATATATATATATTATATATTATATATATATATATATAGTATACATATATATATATATATATATATTTATATCTATATATATATATATATATATAAAAATTAACTTAAAAAATATATAAATATGATAAAAAGATATAGAAATTAAATATTAAAAGCAGCAAAGGTATGTAAAAAAATGATCCAAACCCCCGGGGAATTTTTTTAAACCCCGGGACAGAGGGCCTGGTCTTAAAGTCTCCCGAAAGCCCCTTCCCTTTTTTGAAAAATTAGGGTTTTTATTGGCCCCCACCCACACAACCCTTCCCATCCCCCCCACTTCCCAATCAATTAAATTAAAATTCCCCCCCCATTCACACCACCATCCCCAACCCATTCCTCACCCTTACCCATCACCCCCCCCATTCACTCCCCATTACCCCACCACCCACAACCCAAACCCCTCCCCACCCCAAACCCCTCACCCCCCCATTCCTCACCTCCACCCCATTCCATACCATTACTCAAACAAACAGGTTTCCCCTTCCCAAACTTTTTTCCATTCCAAGGTAAAAAAGAAAAAAAAAAACGATCGGGGCACCCTACCAAATCCCCCACCCTTCCCTTTAGTCTATGGTACCCAAATTTACAATGGAAAATAACGATTCTGGGTTCCGATGGGGGGGAGGTGGCTGAGGGTGGCGTGACAACTCACCCCCCACCCTGAGCTGCGGCTGCCGGGCGGGGCATCGCTCCATGTAGTACTGACAGTCTTACACAGTAATAACACGTCGGTGCGTCGGAGAACGGGGCTTGCCTCCCCAGAGCCGTTAAAACCCTCCCTTCCTCTCCCCGTAGGATCCCTGGCTTGTTACAGTTCCCCTCTGGGTGCACCTTGATGGCCCCGCACTGTCCATGCCACTGTGCATCATTATACCTCACCACTGCCCGCGTAGACCTGGGATGCCCCAGGGGTCCTAATTGCCCTGCTGGCTGTCTGGCATGCCATGGTCAGGTATATATAAATATATAAATACTGTATTGTATATACAGTTACAAAGGCTGCATTGACGAATGGCTTGATTCCGATACAATATTGAGAAAGGAAATTGTGGCGGTGTGTGTAATGCGTCCCGGGCAGGTGTGGTCGTTTTAGCCATGGCAGGCAATCCCTGGGCCCTCAGCCGTAATTGCGTGGAATGCCTGTCACCAAGATCATCCGGGGCGTAATTTGGGTGCCGCAATTTAATGATAAACGCCGACAAATATAAAATTGGAAGTGTTATCATCGACGTCTGACCTCAAAAGACAGAGCGTCGGCCTTACCCAGAATTTGAGAGTAGCCTAAGTTTTTTCAAGCTGGTACAGGGCAGCAGTGCTGATGGATCCCACAGTGTACATTATGAATGCAAGTTAACGAGTCAAGTACAAGTTAATAAGAACAAGAATTCATCCCAATAATTTTCCTAGAGACCCAGGACCCTCGGTCACCTACCCATTGTAAGCTACTGCGGCTTCTAGGCCAATATTCGTTTATCTTCATTTTTTTTAAGGATAATTTGGACATTTTTCAGTAGGGGGGTGGCAGGAGGCGCAACAGTCTCTTGAAGCCGCAGGTTGCCCACTCGCTGTCATAAGACCATGTTGGTAAAATCTGACGTTACCCCCTTGAAGACCCAGAACGTATATTTGGTTCATTGAATTTGGGTACATTGACGAGTCTTAGTGAATATATACGCAATGTTTTATAAGCCTATGACTGTTTAGTATAATTGTCGATTAACTAATTTGGTTTATTAAAGTTTTTCTTTTTCGTAATTTTAGATGGCTAACACAGACAAATTTACATAGCAAAGGTACGGGCCTTATGTACACAAAGGTACTATAGAAAACAATGCGAGCGGTACATGATAGTCATAGGTAGTCCTAGATAATAAATAAAGATACCGGAGAAGTAATGCAGCAACATGTTTATAACCAAACCCGTGGCTCAGTCGTGAACCTCACCTTGTGGCATCTGGCACACCCACGTCCCCTGCAACCACACGCTAACTACAACTACTCACGTCATGATAGCAATTATCATGGGGTAATATTATAGAAGGATTTATATCAGTTGCGATTCACCTGGGTGGACGACTGTCCTGGGGGTGGACAGTTGGGACCATCTCTGATGCCTCTATTTCAGCTGATGGCAGCCACATGCAACAAGCAGCCAGGCCACTGTAATTTTTTAGACTTGAAGGAAAAGGCTTTGGTTTTTCTGGTTACTAAATATAACGATATTAGGTGCAATTTTACTTTTAGTTTCCCAATGAAGAAAAATGCATTTGCTCTGGAAATTCCTATGTATGTTTATTTTTTGTCTTGTATTTTATGTTTTAGACTGCATGGTTAACTATAACAGAAGAATAAGGGTCAACTGTACATTTAAGATGAGTGAAACTCGCCTTTTTCTACCTAATATATTTTGTAGATTGATATAGTTAGATTTCCAATGTCAGAGACCGTGAGACTTTATAGAGATTTTAAAAAATTGGAGTGGACGCTTTACGGCATCACGCCAAGGGCTGGAACGACGGCAAGCAGTCGTTGAGGACGGCACGGATTTAAATGTAGATAAGAGTATAGTGTAGTGCTTTGAATGACTACAGTGTGTGTGTGTGTGTGTATATAATGCTATACACACTCACCAAGAAATCATGTGTGTGTGTGCTTTGAATGACTCATGTGTGTGTGTGATGCTTTGAAAGAAGTCATTGTGTGGTGTGTGTGCGTTTGTGAAAGAACTCATGTGTGTGTGTGTGCTTTGAAAGACTCATGTGTGTGTGTGTGCTTTGAAAGAAACTCGGTGTGTGTGGTTTGTGGTGTGCTTTGAAAGAACTCATGTGTGTGTGTGTGCTTTGAAAGAACTCATGTGTGTGTGTGTGCTTTGAATGAACTCATGTGTGTGTGCTTTGAAAGAACTCATGTGTGTGTGTGTGTGCTTTGAAAGAACTCATGTGTGTGTGCTTTGAATAACTCATGTGTGTGTGTGTGCTTTGAAAAAGAACTCATTGTGTGTGTGTGCTTGAATGAACTCATGTGTGTGTGTGTGCTTGAAAGAACTCATGTTGTGGTGTGCTCTTAGAATGAACTCATGTGTGTGTGTGTGTGTGTGTGTGCTTTGAAAGTAACCATGTGTGTGTGGTGTGTGTGCTTTGAAGACTCGTGTGTGTGTGTGTGCTTTGAAAGAACTCATGTGTGTTGTATGTCTTTGACAGAACTCATGGTGTGTGGTGTGTGCCTTGAAAGAACAGCAATGTGTGTTGTGTGTGCTTTGAAAGAACTATGTTGTGTGTTGTGTGCTGTTGAAAGAACTCGTGTGTGTGGTGGTGTTCTTTGAAAGAATCATGTGTGTAGTGTTGTGCTTTGAAGACTCTGTGTGTGTGCTTTGAAGAACTCATGTGTGTGTGTGGTGCTTTGAAAGAACTCATGGTGTGTGTGTGTGCCTTTGAAAGAACTCATGTGTGTGTTCTTTGAAAGGAACTCTGTGTGTGTGTGTGCTTTGAAAGAACTCATGTGTGTGTGTGTGTGTGCTTTGAAAATGAACTCATGTGTGTGGTGTTTGTGTGTGCTTTGAAAGAACTCATTGTGTGTGTGTGTGTGTGTGCTTTGAACAAGAACCTCATGTTTGTGGTGTGCTTTGAAAGAACTCAATGTGTGTGTGTGTGTGCTTTGAAAGAACTCGTGTGTGTTTGTGTGGGTGTGCTTGAAAGAACTCTGTGTGTGTGTGCTTTTGAAAAGAAACTCATGTGTGTGGTTGTGCTTTAAAGAACTCATGTGTGGGTGTGGTGTGTGTGTGCTTTGAAAGAACTCATGTGTGTGTGTGTGTGCTTTGAAAGAACTCATGTGTGTGTGGTGGTGTGTGGTGTGTGCTTTGAGAACTCATTTGTGTGTGTGTGCTTTGAAGAACTCATGTGTGTGTGTGTGCTTTGCAAGAACTCGTGTGTGTGGTGTGTGTGCTTTGAAAAGACTCATGTGTGTGTGTGCTTTGAAGAACTCATGTGTGTGGTTGTGTGTGTGATTTGAATGAACTCATGTGTGTGTTTGTGTGCTTTGAAAGAACTCATGTGTGTTGCTTGAAAACTCATGTGTGTGTGTGGCTTTGAAGAACTCATGTGTGGTGTGTGTGCTTTGAAAGAACTCGTTTGTGTGTGTGTGGTGTGCTTTGAAAGACCATGTGTGTGGTGTGCTTTGAAAGAAAATCATGTGTGTGTGTGTGCTTTGAATGGACGCATGTGTGTGTGCTTTGAAAGAACTCATGTTGTGTGTGTGTGTGCTTGAAAGAACTCTGTATGTGTGTGTCTTTGAAAGAACTCATGTGTGGGTGTGTGCTTTGAAGAACTCATGTGTGTGTGTTGGGGTGCTTGAATGAACTCATGTGTGTGTGTGCTTTGAAAGAAACTCATGTGTGTGTGTGGTGCTTTGAATGAACTCATGTGTGTGTGTGTGTGTGTTGTGCTTTGAAAGACTCATGTGTGTGTGTGTGGTGCTTTGAAGAACTCATGTGGTGGTGTGTGTGTGACTTTGAAAGAATCATGTGTGTGTGTTGCTTTGAATGCGACTCATGTGGTGGTGGGTGGCTTTGAAAGAAATCATGTTGTTGTGTGTGTGCTTGAAAGAACGCATGTGTGTGTGTGTGTGTGCTTTTGAAAGATACTCATGTGTGTGTGTGTGCTTTGGAAGAACTCATTTGTGTGTGTGTGCTTTGAAAGAAATCTTGTGTGATGGTGCCTTTGAAAAACTCATGTGTTATGTGTGCTTTTGAAAGAACTCATGTGTGTGTGTGTGTGTGCTTTGAAAGAACTCATTGTGTGTGCTTTGAAAGAACTCATGTGTGTGTGTGTGCTTTGAACGAACTCTGTGTGGTGGTGTGGCTTTGAATGAACTCATGTGGGTGTGGTGTGTGTGGTGTGCTTTTGAAAGAACTCATGTTTGTGTGTGTGTATGTGTGTGCTTTGAAACAACTCATGTGTGTGTGTGCTTTGAAAGAACATCATGTGTGTGTGTGTGTGCTTTGAAAGACTCGTGTGTGTGTGTGTGTGTGCCTTTGAAAGAACTCATGTTGTGTGTGTGGTGCTTTGAAAGAACTCATGGGTTTTTTTTGTGTGTGTGTGCTTTGAAGACTCATGTGTGTGTGTGTGGTGCTTTGAAAGAACTCATGTTTTTGTGTGGTGTGTGTGTGTGCTTTGAAGACGCATGTGTGTAGTGTGTGTGGCTTTGCAAGAACTCATGTGTGTGTGTGTGTGCTTTGAAAGAATCGTGTTGTGTGTGGTGTGTGCTTTGAAAGAACTCGTGTGTGTGTGTGTGCTTTGTGAAAGACTCATGTGTGTGTGTGTGTGTGGCTTTGAATGACCTCTGTGTGTGTGTGTGTGTGCTTTGAAAGAACTCATGTTGTGGTGTGCTTGAAAGAACTATGTGTGTGTTGTGCTATTGAAAGAACTCGTGTGTGTGTGTGTGCTTTGAAAACTCATGTGGGTGTTTGTGTGTATAATGTCTTTGAATTAACTCATGTGTGTGTGTGTGTGTGGTGTGTGTGTGTGTGTGTGTGTGTGTGTGGTGTGTGTGTGGTTGTGGTTGTGTGGTGTGGGGGGGGGTGGTGTGTGTGTGGTTGTGTGTGTGCATAGGGAAAGGAATGAATACTCCCACAAATGAAAACAGCATTTAACTCGCATTTACCTTTTCCGGAGGAACTTGGTTGTAGGTGTGGTGATGGTGGTGGTGATATGGCATCACACACACGCACACACACACGACACTCCCGCGCTCCCATAAGAAATCCATGGCTCGACTAAAAAACTACGTACATCCACAACACGAAAACGATGCCCGTGTCTAACGCTTATTAAGTAGGAGAAATTATTGAACAGTTTATATTAATTTGTGCATTTTTTTAAGCTGCCTATAAGCAACCGTTAAGTTAATTTATTTTTTATTTTTTACTTACGACCCGTAGCCATGTATTGCGTACGTGTGTCCGTACAGTTCGTCTTGCTGACGATATGTGGCGGAGATAGTGTAGTGTGCGTGTGACCGAATTAACGGGGTTTTTTTCTCGTTCATTTTTGTTTCTTTGTTTTTTCTCGTCGTTCACTAGTT